>JAKUCM010005427.1:0-62160 GCA_023374145.1 Lepidium sativum | reverse complement strand
GAGAGAGATGATTATTTTATATTGTTTTATTTGAAGAAAAAAAGTGAATTGTAAGTGTGGTGAGTGTATTATTATACATACAAGAGATATATATAGTACATTATATCGACAAAAATAAAATGTAAAGTAATAAAATATTATAAATATTTTGACATAGGTAATTGTTATGTTTATAGTTAACAATTAACATTTTGTTTAACAGTATCTGTTTTTTTATCAACCAAGTGCTTTATTTCCATTGGATGCAGGGTTTATATATTTGTCTCAATAAAAGATTGGATGCATTGTTTTGCTTTTGCACGTTAATTTTAGTTTATGTAGTCAACTAGTTGAACTGAATTCTATAAAAATATATGTTGTGATTAATTCATACACAACTTTTACTACACCTAAGGTATACTGGTTTTGTTAACATTACTACTTAAGTTCATCAAATATATACCTTACGTGATTATTGATTTGTAAAGTTAATCCAAACTTATATGTAACTATCAGCCAAGGAGGTAGAGAGCACAAATCTGTTTTTATGTATACTTATGGCACTGTCGTCCTAATAGCTTATAGAACAAAGACAACTTAAGTTCAAATTGAGCAGACTTTTAACATCTAAAAATGGATCGGGTGCAAACAACTCTAAACGAGTCCATTTGATTTCCTTCTTGGCAAATTAAAACAATGGAAATGTATTAGAGAAGAACGATCATACTTGCTTGTGATCTTCACTGTCTACAATGGAGTAAAACCGAGAAAGGCATTCATTTATACAGACAACTGAAGTATATGTGTCCAGAACCAAGGCGATGACCCGGTAAAAAGCTTAATCAATCATCCATGAACAGAGAAAATACTTAAAACTTAAAGTTACAGTCACTGTATTGTTCTGCCTATCAATGCTTTGTCGAGGTTAGTACTTATAGCTGTAATTCTATTGCAGATTGGCATTCCACAACTGCCTTTTTCAACATATATAAAATCCTAACTGTTCTCTCTACCCTTCTTTCTGTTCCATATTATAACACCAGCTTTAACTTCTACATATAGACAAAATTCTTCTACGTCTTGTTTTTATCAGTCTCTACTTTTCTGCAACCAAAGAAATTAGAAACCATGTCAGCAGTTGATAACCAAGAACATCTTAGAAGGCCTTTTCAAGTCGCAGTCAGGCTTATAATACGTGTACCTTTTCACGCTTTCTTTCTGCTTCCATCAAACCTGGAACGTTCCAAGAAGACGAGTTAATGATTTATTATCCGATATTGTGATTGAGTTAAGGGGAAGTTTCATCTACCAATTGCTGGGATGATTGAAGTGAAGAGGCTGCCTTATTTTCTGTAGTAACAGAGATATTAGCACAATTCACTTTCTCAAACTCGGGGTGTTGGATTTCATCAATCTTTGATGGGGAAGCAAATACGCGATCCGGCAGAGCGTTCTCCAGACATGTCTCTTGCCTTGTGCAATAATAAAAAGACGGTTAAGATGGATGTGTAATCATACGGAAAAGACTTAAAGACTTAAAAATGATCAGAAACCATTGCTACTATCTTATTTATACCCTTTGTTGAGATGATTGCTGTAACCACGTTCTTGGCTGCTATTATGATCAGTATCACTCAAAAATGCTTGGTTTGCTTCAGACTGAAAATGACCTGAATCACCATTACCTGCTAAGTGGAAACATAGAAAAGGGGAAAAGTGAATAAAAGCTATATAAAGCCAAGTTCGCGAGATAAAATAACCTGCAATGACTCCTTCACGGGTGCTTTCTGATCGAAAGAGCATACTTTGATTGACACGAGAGGGAATATGAACGGGCGAGCCAATTGAAAGACTACGCAGGTGATAGTTAAACGAATCACTCTCCATGTCTGGCAACTGCAGTTTCAGAAATCTTCTCCTTTGGAATTCCATAGCTTGTTGCAGGTCTGCTTGCTCAACTTTTCTCCTCATCATCTCCTGTGTGTTAGAAAACATCCTTGGTGCTGATAGCAAACAAAACAAGAGAGGTCTCACACCAAACAAGTGAAACCAGAGATTGAGCTCTGATGACCATATCTACGTAGCGAATCACACAATAGAATGAAATTCAACTAACCAAGGTGACAATCAAATACGTCCTCGAAATCTATTCCAGAACCAGGAGAAAAGTTTCCTCTCTCCATCTGATGCAGCAGTTGTTGCTGCCTCCTGCTGTCGTTTATTGATAATTATCATAAGAAAAGTGAACACGAAAGAGAAGAAGAATGAGGACAAGAGAGAAAATCTAGACAAGGCACAAGCAGTGTATTCGACATACTTTTCAAGGATTCTTCCCTTCTCCTTGTATGGTTTAACGAGCACACGAGAGTCGCATATGAAATGAGGGTTTCCTCGAGCCAATATGATTCTCACAGTTTCAGAGTGGAAAAAAGTGACAAATCCAAACATTCGTTTTTGCTGGTATGGAATCCTAACATCTTGCACTTGTCCAAAATTGCTACAGAAAAAACAACAAACATTATTAATCTTAACAAGCATCCACCAGCGTTTTGATGATCATAACAAATAATAGATTTGATCCAGTTCTATTATAAAGATACCCAAAATAATTGGAGACATCTTCATCTGTGAAGGAGCTGTCAGCTGGAAAGGTCAAGTAAATCTGTTTAGATGCAGAGTTAGAATTGTCTCCCATCCCCATAAACTCCTCCCTTTCGTGCTGGCCTGGACTACCATACCAGTAACCCTCTTCCCCAAATTGTCCTGCTCCTGATCTGCAAAACAAACATCGCCAAAAAGAAAACTATGTTTTACACCATAGTATTATAGACTTCAAGTCTTATAACACAGACTTCTACAAGCACAAGATTGACTAAATAATCGGTATGTAAATGAACACCAAAAATAATAAAATCATACCAAAACTTGGAGAACCACAATGATATAAGCAATATTGGCATCTCAAACACCTAAAATATCATAAAGTTTTAAACTTTTCCATGATCCACTGCAAGTCTGGAACCTTTACTTGATTTTCTTTGTAAAAAATCCGAGGACTCTACTGAAAAGTAGACATTTTTAGGCAACAAAGAGCTTCATTTCATGATTACCTATGCCCATTACGCGAATGCAAGAGGTAATTGATGGCTTTGTCATAGGACACTGGAGAACCGGTAGCCGCCAAGTACTGAGCAGCGGCCATTCGTTGCCTTTGAGCCATCTTCATCCTCATCATCTCCTCTTGCTGTCTGCAAACAAAATTCGGCGAGCCAAAACCACTAGGAGAATCGAAATCATCTCCTAAGCCACCACCGTGTGGGAACCTATTGTAGCCACCACCGGCAAATCCGGGTTCCTCTAACCCGAGTAAAGCATCACTCGCTGAGAAACTCCTCTTGTGCAAATGCACATCGCCATTGTCAGCCGAAAACCCGAATGGATCCTCAGATTCGTCGTTGTTTTTAGTAGAAGATTCGTTGAGGAACGACAAGCAGTTCTCTAATTGCTGTTTATCGAGGAAATCGCCGTTTCCTCCAGTGGTGTCACCGGTACCACCATCTGAAGCGAAAAGAGACGAACTTGCTTGAAACGGACTTGAAATCATGTTAGGGTTACTTCCGAGTGAACCAGGAGACAAAGGATTCCTCGAGAACTCCACAAACTCATTTCCCGACGTTCTCGGTGAAGACTGAGAGTGTGAATAACGGTGGATACTAATGGGTCTGGAAATAGGATTCAATGGGGAAGAAGCAGAAGAAGATCCATTGGAGGAAAGACCCAACACAGATTTAGCTTTGAGGCAAATGGACTGTAAGACAGTGTCGGGTCCGAGAGCCAAACGCATCAAATCTCTCTTACCCAAGTCCTGTAAGAGCACGTAACCAATAATTTTGGAGGCAAAATCAGGCTCTAAAGTTCTGATCTTTGTGAAAAGTATGGAAGTAGGATCTCCCGGATCCATGGCCAGATTAAAGTTTCTTTTTGTTTCTCTCTCTCAGTGAGATTGAGAAGAAGAAGAGGCTCTTTTGAAAGAGAGAGAAGAGAGTAGTGGATACTACTTGGTTTTTTTTTTGTAGCGTTAAATCTATGTTTTTTTTTTGTGTGGAGATTTTGAGTATGATTTTGTCTTGTAATGAGCATTTATAAAAATAAATATAAAAATAGACCTACTTTCGTAATGTGTTATTTCTTTCCGGGTTCTGTTTTTGTGTTATCGGGTTCAGGGTTTTTCGAAGTTCGTCGAGACTCGGAGCGAAATTATATTATTTAACAGTGTCTGCTTTTTCATCAACCAACCAAGTATTTTACTCTCATTGGATGCATGATTTTTGTTTGGATGCATGGTTTTGTAGACTTTGATTTTAGTTTAAAGCATATAGAAAAAAATTCTCCTCTCTCTCAGCCAGTAGAATGTAGGAGTATAACCACTGGAATAACTTCGATTATGCCGGTAAATTGTTAGGTAACACTTTGCTGACAATCAAACTAATCAATCCCCACCCATAAAGTCCTGTAATTTCCAAAATTTTCTTTGCATGTTTCATTTTCCATCCCTTCAATATTTCTTAAATATTGAAAAAATATTAACACAACTTTCACTGTCGTTTGATTCAATCTCTCTACTGCGGAGCTCAAGTTTAGAAAGTGTTAAAATTGATGAATGTGGCAAATGAAGATCTCACTGATCTTCCAATTGTCGGCCACTACTTCACTCTTCACAAACACTAATTCACTCTGATTGGTCGTTTGCTCAACCCTAAGCGACAAAATATGGTGAAAGTCATGCTAACAATGCCTCAAATTTGGCGAACTCTATCTATTAATACAACCTTATCTCAAGACGATTTCTAATTCAACTTTCCATTTGAAAAATAATTACTCTCTGTCACTCGTTTTGGACTATGGAATTTTGATGAATAGGGTATAATTGTGGACCGGAACATGCATGAAGATAAATCCTTAACTACAATTCCAATTTGGGTCAAATACTTCAATATTCAAGTCAATCACTACTCGGAGGATCTTTTTACAGCAGTTGGAGACACACTAAGAGAGGTACTAAAAATTGATCATACTGATAATTGGGCACAATTACATGAATACATTAGAGTTAAGATCTTGTATAACCTTGATGATCTCCTTCGACTAAGTAGAGCCTTCAGGTTCCCTGATGGAAATCCGATCAAGATCATATTTTGAGTTTGAAAGAGTCAAGACATCATGCTTCTACAGTTATAGGTTAACTCTTAATAAGGCCCATTGTACTTGGCTACATACCAACTCCCCCTCCCCCCACATTCACCTAATCAGGAGACTAAACTCCGTAATGATCATAACAGAAATCTCTCCCCAAATGTTAATTCACATTTTAGCGGCACTACTACTACTTCGGTGGATAACCATCATCATAAGTTTCAAGCTACATGCCTAACCACATCAAGTATCACTGATATAAAATTTGCCCCGCTCGGAACTGCTGCAGAGAACCAAAAATGGATTATACTTTAATTATCGTCACTACATATAGAGAGAGGCTAATGAAAAAACCACAACAACATCTGATACATTATTCAACAGAATTGGGTATCACAACAAGGTTGAGTAAAGCGCTAACTTTAAGGAGAGAACAAACAAGAGAGTCAAACAATAAAGATAAATCCATAGACCTTTCAGATTGCTTTCCATTCCATGGCTCCCATGTTGGCAGTGATATGAGTAATAAAAATTAGAGATAACAAAAATGTATCATCTCAAAAGGCTCACTGCCACATCCAAACCAACTCTTAAAATTCTTGAGCCAAAAGATACCTCAGCCTCGACAGTGGATAAGCAACTCGGAGAAAAAAATCATATTAAGAAGCAGAAAATGCTAGATGATTAGGAATTACACAATGTAAGTGATGAAATATTACTCAAGCAAGGTCAAGTGGCTATCCTTAACCCATCCGAGGGACAATAAGTATACTCAGTAGGAACTGTCAGGGATTAAGGAGCACCCTGACAGGTTCGACGTCTTAAGGAAATACGCAACCAACTATTTCTAGATTTCTTTATTCTTATGGAGGCCAAAAATACTAAGGAATATGTTTTTTTAATACAAAAATGGCTTTGTTATGCAAACTCTTATATTGTAAACCTAGTAGGATTAAGTGGTGGATTAGTAGTTTTTTTTGAAACAAGATGATGATATGGTGGTCCATCAAGCTAATGCGCATATCATTGATACCACCATATGAATTGCTATGCACAAAATATGTGTTACATTCATATATGGACATCCAATCCAACACCTTGGACCCAAGTATGGAATTAAATCAGCATGATTAGTAGCTGTTGAATATCTGTGTGGACTCTGATTGGGGATTTCAATGAAATTCTACATAATGGTGAGAAATTTGAAGGTCACGTGAGACCATATCGTTCCTGCCAACAGTTATGTAACTTAATCAAGGATGTGTGATGCAAAAATTTCATAGTTCAAGACCATTTTACTATTGGATGGGACATAAGAACAATCAATGGATCCAAATAAGGCTGGATAAAGCGTTTGAAAAAATGTTGAATGACATAGACTATATCCAAGAACTCACACATCTTACAAGGATATCATGGGCTCATACCACACACCTATCTTCACATCTTTTGCGCCAAATAACTACACCTTTTCAAAGCGTTTCTTCTTTGATAAATGATGGACTAACAACAATGGTTTCGCAGAGCTAATTTCAAAGCTGGAATCTACCTAATACAGACATAAATACCACTATATATGAAAGAATCAACAACTGCAAAAAAGGAATCTCCAAATGGAAAAAACAAATATATATCAACTTTGCATTGAATATTGATATTCTTCAAACATCTTTAATGGCAGAGGTATGTAAAACCTACCCACCTATAATAGAATGGCATCCTTCAAATTAGATATAGAAAAACAAAATCAGAGACAAATAAATCTTTTGGAAAGAAAAAGTTAAAATGGCTAATGGAAGGAGATAAAAGTACCAAAATTTTCCATAGCAATGTTAATCAAAGGCAAGTTTCATATCAGATATGTTGTCTTCAAGATACCTCAAGACACCTTCACTATACCGAAGGATCTAAGGGTTCAATAACAGCCCATTATTTTAACACACTCTTTAATACATGTGAGCTAAGAAATTCTACACAACTTAACACATATAGAACCACTAGTTGTGGCTCACAAGAACTCAATGCTCTTGGCCCCAGTTATGTCATTGGAAGTTAAAGAAGTGGTTTTCGACATCAGAGTTGAAAGTCCATCAGGGCTAAATGGCATGGCATGAGTTTTTTTTAAAACAATTGGGATATCATTGGTCAACACATCACGAAGGAAATTCAAAATTTGTTCCTTAGGTTATTTTTCCAACTGAGTGGAACTATAGGTACATTAGTCTTATCCCCAAATCTGACAAGCCAACTCAGATGACAAACTTTATGCCTATCGGTTTATGTTCTACGATCTACAAGATAGTCTCAAAAACCATCACGCGTAGATTTCAACCATTGTTGCCTTAATTTATATCAGATACACAAGGTGCTTTCACTCCTAGTAAGCTCATTATTTATAATGTTCTGATAGCCAATGAAATCCTCCACCATAAGTAAGTGTGCTTTTCTTGCAGGATTGGGCCAACTCTCGGGCTTGAATTTCAATACTGCATGTCCAACAATCCATCATCTTCTATATGTTGATGATAAGTTATTTGTCTACAAAGCAACAAATATTGAAGCTATAGTCTTAAGAGATTTATTACTCTAATATGCACAAGTTTTTAGACAACATATCAACTTTACAAACCGGCGATCACTTTTGGCACCAGAATCCAGGTATCCACATAAACTAAGATAGATAACTTTCTGAATATTCACTCTGCACGGGGAATAGGGAAATATCTTGTTATGTCTGACTGTTTTAAAGGTTCTAAGGCTAATATGCTCCAATTCATCATAAAGAATATGGAGAAGAGGACAAATAATTGGTTTTCAAAATCATTGTCTTTAGGAGGTAAGGAAACTTTATTGAAAATAGTGGTTATGGCTTTACCAATTTATGCAATTTGTTGCTTCAAACTCAGCAAAGGACATAGTAAAAGTTGACAAGTATCATGAGAGCATAGTGGTGGAATTATAATGCAGAGTATCAGAAAATAGCTTGGATTTCTTGGAAGCAAATGTGTAAATCAAAAGAAGACGGGGGATTGGGTTTCTGGGATATTGAGAAATTCAATACTGCCTTGCTGGCAAAGCAAGCATGGATATTACTTAATTCTCTTAACACTCTACTGGCTATGACTCTCAAATTAATCTACTACAATGTAACCTCGTATCTAGACAGTATGGTAAGACATAAACTTCTTATGGTTGGTGAAGCATACATCACGGCAAAACTCTTATCTCTAAGGGCCTAATTAAAAAATTCACTAATGGATTAGATACCTTTGTATGGACCACAAATTGGATTCAAGGCTCACACCCACGACCTTTTCTTAGTGAAGATTCCATATACAATGTGAACCTTGTTGTTGATGATCTTCTATCACCATCAGGTTGGAGTATGGATCAACTACATGATAAAATTCATCCCTTAAATATTCCAAAAATATGCTCAATGTCACCAGCTCTATCACAAAATGATTCATGGATATGGAATTATAACATGTCATGTTTCTATATTGTCAAGAATGGATATTGGTTTAGCAACAATGTTAGTGCATTTGGGAATATGGTTCCACCTACTCGCAGCAACCATAAAAATATGATTAAAAATAAAATTTGGCAACTCCAAGCACCCAACAAGATCAAGCTTTTTATATAGAGAGCATTAGAAGCTTTAGCGGTTCAGTCGTAATTATTTACCAGATCAATTGTAATGGATGGTCTATGCACAATTTGTCATGCATCAGAAAAAACAATCAACAATATGTTATTTCTATGTCCTCCAGTCCTACAGATTTGGAGACTTTTCAACTTTCCAACCCCAGTCCATGGCTTATACTATGGGTCACTAACAACAAACTTTTCATACTTTTTGCTCTTAACCAAAAATACTTTAATACTGATGGATAACATATTAGTATTTCCATGGATTTTATGCTATATATGGAAAAATCGAAATGCCAAAGTAATCCAACCTGTTAATCAAGACATGAGATTTGTGATGCTAGAAATATTGGCATAAGCTAAGTCATGGTTTGATATGTTACAAAATCCACATAGCACATATCCCAAAAACCCATCTCTGACTCATCACACATCAAGAGGTTACCCTAAAAAGAAACTATTCACAACCTGGTGGAAGGTATTATGGAAAAAAAAAAGATCACAACTACATGGGGGAGCTTGGATCATTGATAAAATGAATGCTCACACCTACTTACATGCTAGACATGTACTATCTCAAGCATTAATCACTTAGAGTTCAAAAGATTAATCTAGATCCTCCAAAGCCTCAAGAAATTACGAATATCCTCGGTGTATTGAGAATTCTTCACTTCTACAAAAAATTATACGTCCAAAGATATGGCCGGGATTTAATCATTACCTCAACATCATTCAAGCCTCCCAAAAATGATTTCAAAACATATCATTTATTTCAGTGTCACGAGAGAACAACAAGTTGGCTTGTCGCATTGCTCTAAGTGTCATTAAAGAAGGAAGGTTCAATAATTATATTTGAAAAGGTTTACGAGGTTGGATCCGAAACCATAACCATGTAAATTATTTGACTCATCAAACTATTCATTTATATCTACTACCTTCATCCCCATTAGACCACTACATTTACTATATACCTCGTACCATTATTCCCTTCATTTAATTACCATTAAAATCCTCATCTTTTGGACCATTAATCCTTCTACTGGGCCATAATCATTGGACATTCCCTTTTTATTTAATTAAGTCTAATCTCACTCTTTTAACCTTCTTTTAACCTTAAGTTAACCCATGTTTACATTGACAACATCAATCATTTCTCAAGCATCATTACAATCCTATAAACCCCTACATCTCACTAGCTAATCATACCCTTAGAGTAGAGAACCAACATTTGGCTATACAATGAAGAACATGTGGCAGAGCTGGCGTATCAAATCCAACAAAAAGCTTCTCCTCAAATCTTAGCAAACCAGATTTGCTATCTCAAAAGATTTAGGCGGCGATATACTCCATTATTACGAGGTACATTGGCTAGTTTACAGTGTCTAACCAGAGCCCAATAAGTGAACAACACGTGGATAATAATAATGATTACGCTATGCCTAAGCTAGGTCTTTAAAAAGCGGAAGCTTGTCTCTTCTGGCATCACAAAACACTACACACTTCAAAACATGGCTAACACTGATACATAAACCCCCACACTACTCATACTCCTCTACTATGGAAATGACCATAATGAGCTTTGTTGCCAAACCGCTGAACTACATGTTGGAACTCAATTTAAGTTCATGTGAATGAGAAATGCTTGCCTAATGTTTGTTGATTGAAATGCACAAAATAGACTAGCTTGTATTGTGGAGAAGTCATAACAAAGTTAAATAACCTATTTTATATCAAATTATCATTTGTGTACTTTATCACTACATAAATTTTAACTTGATTAAAAGTAAAAAGCTATCTTTATTCAAAGAGAAGAAACTCGGTCAAAAGTAAAGTATTCTCTATAACTGATGAATTGATTTTTTATCAATTTTGCAACTCCACAATTAATCTTAATGACTCAAAAATTAATTGAGATTCATAAGCATTATAGACCATAATAAAAGAGATATAAAGTCTCATATCACTCATTCATTTTGGAGTACATAGATATGAAACATATCAACAATCTCTTCACTTTCTTTTCCTTTATTTTTTTCATGGTTTGTTTCCATGAGAATACAACACAGAAAAAACGTTTGTTAGATTATGTTCTTGGGTTATGCAAGGCATAATAGTTGCAGTTGTATCATGCGATTCGGAACGCCATGCATCTGTCACACTACAAGGCGTTTACAGAACTAAGGAAAGAGATTCATCTTGCTTTTCTAAATCTCAATCCTAATTCTTGTATCGATATAGTATATGTATTTAATTTTTATTGATTTATTTCATATAATTTCTTCATAGATTATCAGTTTGCTCAATTGTAGAACATCCGTTCTTACAATCTTAATTCTGTAAACTTTCGTTTATGTTTATTGCACTAACAAAAACTAATAGTTTGTGAAGTGTTTTTGTAATGAAAACAAGAACTAGAGATTCATTGTTCTAAATAAAATTTACCTCTTGGGAATGTAATTGTTTTTTTTGTTTCTTATTTTCAATAAAATATGAGACTAATTAAAATATCATTTCATTTCTTTGATTTCCAAAAGGAAAAAAAAAGAACAAGAGAAAGAGAATTTCCAAAAGGAAAAAAAAAACACCTTCATGGCGAATTCTTTTGTTCTTGATCAAATTTCATTTTCATTTGCAAGGAACTCACAGATTCATACGAACATGCGTTAATAACAAGGCAAGCCTTTCAAATATTGAAAGAAAAAAACACACACACTTTTTTTGTAAAATTTTAAATGTGATGGGTTTAATAGTTTCTTCTTATTTTCAAGGTTTTTCTAATTCAAAGAGCAATAAGAAAACAATAAGACTAAAACTGGTTCATTTTCTTTGTATTGATAAGTAAATGTTTAGTGTTTATGGAAAATACATACATTTGGAGGAAACAAAAAAAGTAAAATAAAATAAAATACATGTTCTTATTTCTTGAGTACAAAAACTCAATTTGATTTTCAAGTCAAAGAGAAAAATTATGAAATAAGATTTGTCTTGACCAGATTTAATATCTGGTTCAAATTAAGTGAATTCAATTTAAATCGATATCTTTTATTTACTCCGGTTCAAATTAAGTGAACCCGGTTCAGACTAATTTATTTAATAACCAAAGTCAAATCCTGGTCAAACCGTTTCAATTTAAAAAAATTAATACCCAAAATTAATTTTGGTTATAAATGATTATGTTTCGGTTTCACAAACAATTATATTTAATTTACTCAACATACTAAGAATTACCTAGTGATTTGTAAAAATACTGGAATGTGGGGGGGGGGGGTACCAAGTCATTTCTAAAAAAGACTTGAAAGTGTAGGAGTACCAAGTAACTTATAAGAACAAAAAGAAAAAAATATATCATTTTTCTATGAGAGAAACCAATCCCGACACTATAGTAACCCACTTGGGTATAAGTCGGGCAATGAGTAATTTCTATAATGGTCAATCTTATAAGACAATGACATAAAATCATTCGACAATTGATCTCAAACAGAATTATCTCAATAGGTAATATCTAATTGGATCACAACCTAGGATCCACTTGTTAAAGGTGTGTCATGAGATCAAATTATTTATCATCAAGAGGAATGAGTTGAAAGCCTATGACTAAAGATGTTGTTTGATGGAAACCCTACCTATGTGACTGGAGATCCCAAGATCTAGGTTCAAAGGGAAAACAAATTTAAGCAGAATCTGATAAGCGCACTAAGAGACTCATGTCTCTACCCGGTTCCTAGGATAATTACCAGTGCTTTTATGTATGTGTAGAGGATAATCATTTGCTTTTAATGGTTTGATCATGGCTTTGAGATAAGTAGAGTATTATAGGATGCTCCTTAAAACAAAGTTAATGACAAATCACCTTGTGAATGTGAAATGAGGTCGTTTCTAAGAGAATGAAGGTCAGACTATATTCTCCAAATTCACTCATGATTAACCAGGCATGTTCATGGCAAAAATGAACACAATAGAGAACCTAATTTTGTGAGAAAATGAAGTTGTGCTATAGTTGTTGTCTTGGTTTACATCAAAATCTGGAAGGTTCAAGACATCATGTCCACTTTCTAGTCGAGTAAATCTGATAACCATTATTAATGAGTGGTTCAAGGCTGCAAAATGCTACCAACTCATATGTAGTGGATTTTTTGTTTGTACTCTTAAATTTTTTTTTTCGAGTCTACATGTGTTTAGAGTTATTTCTATTCATGTGGGAGTTTGTTGGAACTCAATTTGAGTTCATGTGAATGAAAAATATTTTCTAATTTTTGTTGCTTGAAATGCACAAAGTAGACTAGTCTATATTGTGGAGAAGTCATAACAAAGTTAAATAATCTATTTATATATCAAATTATTATTTGTGCATTTGATCACTACATAAATTTTAACTTGGTTAAAAGTAAAAGCTTTCTTTAGTCAAAGAGAAGAAACTTGGTCAAAATTCAAGTATTCTCTATAATTGATAAAATTGATTTTTATCAATTTTGTAACTCCACATTTGATCTTAATGGCTCAAAAATGAATTGAAATTAATGAGCATTATAGACCATAACAAAAAAGATATAAAATTTCTTATCTCTCATTCATTGTGGATTACATAGATATGAAAAACATCAACAATCTCTTCACTTTATTTTCCTTTATTTTTTTTATGGTTTGTTTCCATGAGAGTACAACACATAAAAATCGTTCGTTAGATTATGTTCTTGGGTTGTGCAAGACATAATAGTTGCAGTTGTATCTTGGGATTTGGAATGTCATGCATTTGTCATGCTACAAGGCAAATCTCATTCATAATTCTTGTATCGATATAATATATTTATTTATTTATTATCGATTTATTTCATGTAATTTTTTCATAGATTATCAGTTTGCCCAATTGTATAACTTGCGTTCCTAGACTACACAGAGCAAAATCTAGCCGAAATGGCAGAAGATCTCCCTAGAGAATGGGGAATAGAGACTCGTGTGACTGGGCCCATCAAAGACCGCGATTATGTCCATTTCTTGTTCACTATGGAGGGTTACTTAAACTTTGTCCTTCGAAATCAGCCGGTGTCCTACAACGAACGGTTGGTTAGAGTCACTACAAAGATGGGAACCTTAGGCTCCAAGCAACTTCCTCACAAATCCAATATGGGTTCAAGTCCACAATCTCCCTCTACAATATGCTTTAGGTATAACTGTTCATTTAATAACAAGATCTCTTAGTGAGGTTTTAGAATTTGATGTCCAGAACTACTCACTCACAAGAGCGGCGCTGGTGAGAGTATGGATTAACATTAACACATCAGAAAGATTGAAGTTCTTTAAGAATGTTCGGTTTCAAAATGGATATTGAGTACAAGTTTATTTTCACTATGAATCGATTTCTCAGTTTGGTCTAAATTGTCAGAATCTCACTCACAACTCCTCTTTTTGCACCTATACACCACTCCCATCGGACTATCACATCTCCACGCCTCCAAGCAACCAAAAAGAGAACCCTTCACAAAACTCTAACTCACCTATGGAGCAACAATCTCAAGAACCTAACTATGTTCCATTGGCTACTCAGCGAGGTGAGGTCACTTATATAGCACGTACTGTTGTTGTTTGACTAGATGTCATCACCACACTCTCGAACACTATCCGTAATATGATGAGTCAAAATGAAGATTTTGGGAATCACACAGCCACCTTAGAACTTAACTTGGCCACAAACGCTTCTCAACAAGAGGTGCAAGTATTCATTAACAGAAAGACTAAGCAAAGACGTTATCCCGATCATGAGGGTGAATCTTCAAACAAAGCTCCACGAAGCTTCTAAGAGTTCTACTTCTACTTATCTAACTATTGTCTAATCCATCTTCTTTGTGTTATCTTTAGTTGGTTTGATTTTGATTAGTTTTGTTTTGCCGTTTAGTATTAAATTAAGGCTTTCCTGGCTTAAATCGGTTTAGTTTTTTTTGTTCAATTTTTGGTGTAACCTACTGATTCTTCTTCTTCCAAATATTAATAATATTCAATTTCGAAGAAAAATATTTTTTTAATTTATTCGAAGTATTCAACCAATTAAAAATTACATTACATAATGTAAATAGTAAAAACAAATAAAAATATAAACATCAAATAATAATGGAAACAAAAATCATAATAATATTTCGATGTCCAAGGCTGTGCATCCAAGTCACAAGGTGATATGAACTTTATAAATATCATTTATATCTAATATGGAGAAGGGAAAAACAGGTTGGTACTACTTTGACCGTACATGTCACACATTTGTTGGTTAGTTTGGATAATTGATCCTAACAGTTAACTTTTAGTGTCCTCATTACATCATTTTGACTTACTAAAAAATATAGTAAGTATCACTAACAAATATTACGAGATTACTTATTAATATTTAGTCAAATGAAACATATGTGTTTACGAACGTCTTTATTCAAGGATCCATGTTTGGTACATTACTACATTTCTCTATACCATAGTCTACATAGCTGCTTCATCCATAATGATGTAGTTAAATGTGTTCAAATGAACAATACTTTACAATATCAGTTTTTAAAATTTTCAAGCTGATCATAAATATATATTGTTATTATAATTAGTTTTGAATTTGGTTTTCAGTTTTGGGTTTTTAGATTTTAGATTTTGCTTTATAGATTTTTGTTTTTAGGTAATATACACAATCTCAAAATTAGATTCCTTAATTTTGAGGAAAAATAAATATTTAAGATCTTGATTGGGAATTTTATGAGCTTTGAAAATCTAAAATTAATTTTTTTAATCTTTTGATTAATTAAAAATTAGTCTTTAGAGAGGAAAAAAAACTGTTATTGGAAAACCTTCCATGGTCTAAATAAAGCTGTAATCAAGCAAATGATATATGCTTTACATTAAGTGAACGTTACATTGTGTATGAAGATGTCTTATTACTACAACTGTATAGTATGCAAAATTTTGTGTCCAAATGAATGATCGGGTTGAGTTTCATTAACTTTTTTTTGTTTTAACTGAAAAAAATAAAATAAAAAATGAACAGGGACTTGACTGTCGTATATTCGGTGTGACACCAATGTAACGTTAAGGAGATTATAAAATTATATTAGTATTATGTTAGAAAACAAAACAAATTTATCATAACTCTCTTTTTCGCAAAAATCTGAAACTGGCTTTTGCTTCGATAAGAGCGCGTACTTTCCCCTGACTCACTAAAACCCGCGCGTGACATTAATTTATATTCCACTACAGAGAGTGCACGTGATCTTATTATGTTCCTTTGATCTCCACCGTTAAAATCTGTAAGTTATATCAACTGGGAAGATTGCTTTACGGGGACACGTGAGGTTCTCAATAGTCACAGTCATTTTGACCAGAGTTCGTATTATTTTGCCACAACCATGCAGCATCAGACAATTATGAAACCTCTTCATTGGAAACGAGAATTACCAATTTATTTTCAGAAAAGGAATTTTATATTAGTTAGTTTTATAAAATCATAACTTAAGTTCTATTGGTTTAAACTTTTAAGAGTAATAATGAAGTAGAAAGTAGTGTTAATACAATTATAAGGTAGTAAGTGAGATATTAAATAAATAAATAAACAAATATAACAAACTGGAAACAGGAATATATATTTTTATTCTTAGTAGAAACTATGAAACTCGAAACATTTTTTTTTTTGGAACAGAATGAGTACTAGATTTTGGATGTTTTTTTGAGAAAATGAGATTAGAGAAACTGAGTTAAATAAATACCAGAAATGAATAAAACAAGGATGAGAATGAAGGACAAGTATGTAACAATAAAAAATTTTAAAAAGGGGAAACAAGTTTATAGTATCCTAGGTGTATAAGTAGGTGTCACATCATTAATGCCAGAAATAAAAAGCAAAACAAATCATGTCTCTTACTTTGTTCTTTTGCTCCCCTAATCAACGCTGTCTCCCATTCTCTTCCTAACTCGAAAAATTAAAATATGCATGTCAATAAAAGGCCCATAAAGGCCCAATGAAAGCCTATTATCTTTATAGAGATGAGAGCCCAGTTTCAGGCAACTGTTTGGGAATCTGTTTTGAAATAACAAACTAGGACATCAAGTACATTACATTGACTTCGATACACTTACATTTTACATTACTTTGTCCTTAACTTTGTACCTCATCACCATACTACACAAATTTATGCTAATTATCTGATTCTTAATAACAAATTCTGTTTGTAAACCCAAAACTCGAATATATCATTCTCATATTAGTCACCATTGTAGACTCATAGCCTTGCATCATATTTTCTTCTACAATACTAGAAAATGTATGTGGCATTGTTATATGATATAGGTGTTGACAAATATAGCATGCCAATTAATAATGGGTTTCATTTTTAATTTAACCAGGTCAAATGGATGTGATTTAATTTTTAATTTGGACAACTTTTTTATTTTATCTAAAAAAATTTCTGAGATAATGAATTGGTAAACCCTAGAAAAACAACATCTGTACTTTATTTTTCTTTACAGAAAAATGCTTGTGACCTAATCGATGTTTATCACCGTTAGAGGCTACTCAGTGGACGATGACTCTCATAGCACCGACATCGACAACCCCTCCCCCTTTGTTTCACCGATACGGTGCTTTGTCTCCTTCTTCGTTTTTCTTTTGGGATTTTTTGCGTTGTCCAGATCTGGTTTTATTTGATGCTTCTTCGACGATGGAGCTGTTGACGGAGTTCGTGGTCTCGCTTGTCCTCCGTGGTTCTGGTTGCTGTCTTCGTGGTGAGATTTGGAGGTTGTGCTCGGATGATGATTTTTGGGGTTGAAGGTGGTGAGGATCGTTTTGTTGAGCTCCTTCCCGTAGTAAGCTGGTTCGTGTGAGTTGTGGTCTTACTTTTCCTAGATCTCGTTTGTTTAGATCTCCGATCTTGTTGTTGGGTTAATCTAGTTAGTGGTTGATTAGGCTCCATTCTAGTGTTTAGTTGTTTACTTGGGGCTGTACTTGGTCGATTCTAGTGACTAAGTATTTTGCTTTGTTAAGTTTCTCCTCGGCCGTTAGAATCTCTTATATAGGGTTTGACGGAGCTTTGGTTCGGGGTAGGCTTATCCCTTAGTAGTTTTGGTAGTTCAGTTTCTGTATCTCGATGGTTTTGAGTATTGCAGTCTTTGAAAGTCCCACAAATTCTTTGAGCAAGTCTCAGGAAATCTATTGACATTAGCTTTTACGAAGAACGAGAACCATCATTTTTTATAGAAAATCAGACTCCGTTTTCAAGTCGCCACCTTTTGGTTTGAAGCCCGTCTTAGAAAATGTTGTGCGGAAAATTCCATAGATGATATTTGCTAGGCTTGATTTTTTGTTGTACTTGGTTTATCATTGGATCGCCATCTTCTCATCCTCTTTGTATTGTAGGATTGAGAAATTTTCTCAGAACCCATATCAATTGAACTCTAATCTCAAAACACACCTAATAAATAAAATTGAATTAAAAAAAAACAATCCAATCACTAAAACCCGACCCAATCCCCAAAAATCCAACCCAAACCCTAAAACCCGACCCAATCCCCCATGAAATCCCTAATTTTGCAGCCTCTTTCCTACTTCTCTTTCATTTTCGCGAACAACTCTCCCTCACCTCTCTTAACTTCCCATGATTTCAGTTATCTTTTTCGTAATCTCTCTCTCTCTGCTGTAAAACTTCGTGGGATTTCGCTCCAAAGCATAGATTTTTTCTCCACCGAAAGCTCCAATGGAAGGTAAATCTACAAACTTGTGATTGATTATTATTTTCTTAGGGTATAGTATTCTATTTCGGGCTTCAAAGGTTTTGGGATTCATCTATTTTGATTGGAACAAACACTACCTTCAAACTCTCTACGGTTTTGGTTCCGAAATTGGTTTTGGAAGTTGTTAATATTTTGAAATTGATAGTTGTTGATGATTATTTAGAATGTAATATCAAACTCTCTATGTTTTGGTTTTGAAGTAACTATGGATATTGTGTTTAGAAATTAGTGATGATGTTTGATATTGATATATTTTGTGGATATTGTGTTGAGATAGTGTAGATTATCAATTGTTTTGAGATAGTGTATATTATCGATTGGGTTGAGATAGTGTAGAAGATTTTATTTGACATATCTATTTTTTTTTTTGCAGTCATGGTTCAAACTAGAGGAGGGTCATGAAGAAGTAGTGATAGAGGAGATGTTGGCGCCGAACCCGTTGAGGATATACACATTGAACATGAAGGAATTGATGATGAAGTGTTAGAAGACACAATGGTATGTATATTTCACTGCTACTATTGTGTTTAGTTGGTTGAATATTTAAGTTGGTGAATTGGATTGAGATTGTGCTTGTGGTGAATTGATTTGGTGATAGGTATAACTAGTAAAACTTGTTAGTTTTACTATTTTTTTGTAAAACTTGTACAACTTTGTAGTTATACATATTCATTAATTGATTAAAATATGTGTGTGTGTGTGTTTTCATGATATACACATTGAACATGAAGGAAGTGATGATAATGATAAAGTGTTATAAGACAGAATTATATGTATATTTCAGTGCTATTATTGTGTTTAATTGGTAGTGACGCGGAATCCCGAAGGAATCGTCACTCCAAGTTGTAAGGATATTCCTTGGTATTGAAAGAATTTGAGTAACCCCCATAGATATATCAAACCTAAGATTATTGTTTTTTCAACTCGCCTTCAATTAAGCAAGGTGCTGGAACCACAAAATATTGACTCGAGTACCCCCACCTTTAGTATATTAAACCAAAGATTGTTGTTATTTCAACTCGCCCCTTCACGCCAATGGCTAGAAATGGCCACACAAGTGTGATGGAAATCACTTGATAAACTAATTTGATCCCTTGGATATGACACACCAAGAAAGATCAAAAAATTCACAAAGAACAAAAGAGAATCACTCTCAAATTTATTGATAAAAAGTTGGATCATCACAAATGAGAATTACATGAGTTTATAAAGAAAAGAAATGACTCTCTAGATTCCTCTAGACTTATTGAATGTTTTAAAGATGAAGAGTAAACACTACTAAGTAAATGACAAGTAAATGTCACAATTTACTATGACTTGAATGAGAATGACTTTTGAACTTTTGGCCTCCAAAATATCTTTTAGTCTTCCAAATTTGTCACTATTCATGGGTCGGACTTTAAGAATTGATTTAGGACTTATCTTGGACTTGTAGAAGGCTCAAAGTGGTTTGTACTTGGCAAGTATAAAGGCCAATGAATTCCTTATGTTGTTCTTTTTCCAAAAGGCCTTGAATAAATCAACAAATGCTCTTCTTGATTTGTTTAGTCTGTGATCTTGTAATTGAACCGACTGGAATCTCCAAAACTCTCTCGTGATCTTCATTGCTTAGCTCCAAGTTCTCCTTAACTTCCTTGCTGCTTTTCATGATCATATCATCCCCTTCCTCTTGAAAAGGATTTGACCTCAAATCAGGTTCATCTGCATCAAAAGGAATCAAGTCAGAAATGTTAAAGCTAGAACAGATTTTGTACTCACTTGGCAAGTCTATCTTGTAGGTGTTTTCATTGATCTTTTCCAAGACTCGAAATGGCCTAATGGCCCTTGGCATTAGCTTAGACTTCCTTTGAGCTGGAAATTGTTACTTCCTCATGTGAACCCAAACTAAGTCTTCGAGTGTAAAGCTCTTCTCATACCTTCCTTTTGGTGTTTTCTCTCTTTTCTCTCTTTGTGTGTTTCACTCTTAAGCTCACTATTTTTTAGTGTTTCTCTCTCAATCTCACTCTCTTTTTGGTGTTTTGTGTTTGAGTCACTCATATCTCTCTCCTCACGTTGCTTTAGAAGCAAATAATCTTGGTAGATCTCATTAGGAGTCATAGGAACAAGCGTAACCATTTTACCCTTATAACCAAATGAATGTTTGTTGGTGAAACCATCATGAACAACTTTCCGATCAAACTGCCACAGTCTCCCAAGAAGAATATGCCCAGCCTTCATTGGCACAATATCACAAATCACCTTGTCCTTATATTTCCTAATGCTAAATGGAACCACAACTTGCTTTGACAATTTGAGTTCTCCAAACTCACTTAACCATTGAAGCTTATATGACTTGGGATGTTTTCGAGTAGTCAATCCCAGTTTCTCCACAAGTGTAGTACTTGCCACATTCGTACAGCTCCCTCCATCAATTATAAGACTACACACCTTATCAAGAACAAGACATCACATATGTAATAAATTATCACGCTGCACGTTCGCCTCTAGTTTACCTTGCACACTCAAAGATCTTCTAGCTACCAAAAGATGACCTTTGGCTGCAGGTAACTCTAGCTCATATTGAGATTACATAGAATCTGAAACCACTTCTTCTTCGGTTTCAAACTGTCCATTGGCTAATAAATGATGTTGGAACATGAAGTGTTCATGTTACGACGGTGCATGTATAACCGAAGTGATATGGAAACCGGAGAAGTGCGGAAGGAATTTCGGGATGGTTTGCGAGCATTCATAACACAGACGGCTAATAATCTATTTTCTCCAAATGACGGTAACATCTTTTGTCCATGCCTAAAATGTGGGAAGAAGAAGTATTTGAATATCAAAATGGTGAAAAGACATGTCTATAATAGAGGATTTACTCCTAATTATTACGTATAGTTTTCACATGGAGATGGATATAGTTTGGGTGAAGGAAGTAGTAGTATGGGTGGTGATATTGAAAATGAACGTCGTCATGATAATGTTAATGATAATTATGGCAGAAATATGTTCAAAAACTATGATCAGCTACAAGGATATAGGTATCATGATATGGTTAGAGATGCATATCATGGTAATATTCCTGTTGAAGTTGAAAATTGTTTTGAAGAACCTAACGTTGAAGCAAAACAATTTTATGATATGCTTGATGCGGCAAATGAACCTATTTATGAGGGATGTATAGAAGGTTTATCTAAACTGTCACTGGAATCTAGGCTGATGTCTATTAAAAGTGAAGGAAACATAAGTGAACGAAGTATGAATCAATTAGCTGATGTGTTTATAAAACAATCCTGCTGAGAGTTATTACGAAATGCGGAAGTTAGTCGCGGGTCTTGGGTTACCTTCAGAAACAATTGATGTTTGTATTGACAAATGCATGATTTTTTGGAAAGACGATGATAAGTTGCAGGAATGTCAATACTGTGGGAAGCCGAGATACCGAGTAACCGGTGGAAAGACGCTTGTACTATATAAACGAATGTGGTATCTGCCAATAACTGATAGATTAAAACGATTATATCAATCAGAACGTACATTTGCAACAATGAGGTGGCATGCAGAACATATAGTAAGCGATGGCGAGGTCACACATCCGTCAGATGCAAAGGCTTGGAAACATTTTCAGACACTACATCCTACCTTTGCTAAAGAGTCTAGGAACATTTATCTTGGGCTATGCACATATGGATTTAGCCCATTTGGTGTGTCTGAAAGGCAATATTCGTCATGGCCAGTGATATTGACCTCATACAATCTTCCACCTGATATGTGCATGTAGAGCGAATTTTTGTTTATGACTATTTTAGTACCTGGTCCCAGTCATCCGAAGCGTTCTCTTGATGTGTTCTTGCAACCTCTGATTCATGAGCTACAACAATTATGGTATAGAGGAGTTCACACATTTGATTACTCGCAGCAGCAGAACTTCAAGATGCACGCAGTTTTAATGTGGACAATAAGTGACTTTCCTGCGTATGGAATGTTATCCGTGTGGACGACACATGGACGATTATCTTGTCCATATTGTATGGGATGGTCTGATGCATTTTAACTTAAGCATGGTAAGAAATCATGTTGGTTTGATTGTCATCGTCGGTTTTTGCCAATACGTCATCCATACAAAAGAAACAAGAAATTGTTCAAAAAAAACAAGGTTGTGCGTATTCCTCCCCCAACAAACATGATAGGTAGTGATATGTTATAACAAATTGAATATTATGGAGCTCAAGAAACATGTAAATGTGGGGGTAATTGGCACATTCCAGCAAACATGCCTGATGGTTATGGTGATTCCCACAATTGACATAAAAAGAGTATATTTTGGGAGCTCCCATACTGGAAAGATCTTCTACTACGGCACAATCTTGATCCGATGCACATTGTTAAGAATTTTTTTGATAACACTATGAATACGATTTTAAATGTGCAGGAAAAGAGTAAAGACAATTTAAAATCATGACTGGACTTAACCAAAATATGTGCAAGACCTGAATTACATATTACAAGGGACGATAAACTACCAATTCCAATATTTCGTTTATCGAGACAAGCCAAACAAACATTGTTTAATTGGATATCTTCGGATGTGAAGTTCCCTGATGGTTACGTGTCCAAATTCTCAAGTTGTATAGAGCAGGGGAAAAAAATATCTGGTATGAAGAGTCATGATTGTCATGTATTCATGCAACGACTATTACCATTTGCATTTGTTGAGCTGCTTCCGACAACCGTCCACAAATCAGTTGCAGGTAAATTATAGAATACTTTAGATTTTCACACTATTTTACTAACAAAATATGGGTTAATTATACAGTAAACTTCAACTATGTAGGTATCAGAGCATTTTTCAGGGATCTCTGTACACGCACATTAACAGTGGAAGGCATATCACAACTAGAAGCCAATATCCCATTGTTGCTCTGTAATTTGGAAAAAATATTTCCTCCAACATTTTTTGATGTGATGGAACATCTTCCAATCCATTTGCCACATGAAGCAGAGCTTGGTGGTCCGGTTCAATTTAGATGAATGTATCATTTCGAAAGATTCATGGGACATCTAAAAAGAAAGGTCAAAAATCAAGCAAAAGTGGAAGGATCTATTGTTGCAGGAAGTCTGATAGAAGAAGCCTCTCATTTCACATCATATTACTTTCGTCCAACCGTAAAAACGAAAAGAACCCAAGTTGGACGATACGATGATGGAGGGGTTGGACCATCATATTTCATCTCGGTTCCTGATATTTTCAAACAAGTTGGAAGACTAAGTGGAAAATTAAAGGAAGAATATTGGGAAAAACAAAAGTATTGTCGTGCTGCTCACAATTACATACTACGAAATTGTGATAACGTCGTACTATTTGAGAGGTATAAATATTAATATACTATTTTTTGTACATACATATTCTTTTTCATTAATCTTGGTATTACTTTATTTGCAGTGAATTTGACAGACAAATCCGTGAAGCCTTCCCGAATTTACCGGAATCAGAATACGCCAAATATAAAGAACGTGATTTTGCTGGCTGGTTAAAGTATTATGTATGTAATATAACATATGCATTACTATATATGTTTATGATAAACCATTACAACAAATATGTTTGATAGTAATATTTATTTGCAAATTGTAGGTGAAGAATGGATGTGCAAGCAAACCTTTGCGGTTATGGTTGCACGAGATTGTCGATAACCCAATCGGAAGCATTTTTACAGCCCCAATGTATTTCACGCGCGGCTACACTTTTCATACGTACATGCACAGTTCTAATAAATCAACTGCTAATTATGGTATCCATGTTCCTGGTGAAACTGACTTCTACGGTATTTTGGAAAAGATAATCGAAGTCACTTATCCTGGTATTGTTAGCCTGAAATGTATTTTATTTCAATGTCATTGGATATTACAACGCCCGGTCGAGGAGTGGGAACTAATCACCTAGGGGTGGTCGATGTTAATGTGAACAAATCATATGCTAAATTTGACCCATTTATTATAACATGTCAAGCAGAACAGGTGTGTTTTATTCCTTATCCCCGTATAAGGCAAAGGCGTAAGGCGTGGCTATCTGTCATAAAAGTGAATCCAAGGGGACGTATAGTTGGGGAGGCCGATAATGTGGCAATGCAACAAGAAATATCCCAGGAAGTCGTGGTTGCCGTCGAAACTACAGAGGACATCATACACGCAGACCAAGAAGTAGAAGACATCGTTACACATGATTTGAGAGACAAAAACTCTGAAAGTGAAGAGTTCGAGATTCTGACTCAGATGAAGACACTGGCGAAGAAGAAGAAGAAGATACTTTATAACTTTTTAAATCTTGTAATGAATATTAAATTAAATGATTACATCAGGAAAAATATTATGCAACATATTCTAACGACCAACAAGCGTGTCTTCGTATATGTTTTTGTGTTTTGATTTGTCTTGGAGGGTCTCGGCCTTGCAATGGCCTCGCAGGTATGGCCTGCAATGGCCTCGCAGGACGTCGGCCTTGCAATGGCCTCGCAGGTCTGGCCTTGCAATGGCCTCGCAGGGTTGGCCTTGCAATGGCCTCGTAGGAAAAGCCTTGCAATGGCCTCGCAGGACTGGCCTTGCAATGGCCTCGCAGGGCGTGGGCCTTGCAATGGCCTCGTAGGGCTGGCCTTGCAATGGCCTCGCAGGGCTTGGGCCTTGCAATGGCCTCGCAGGACTGACCTTGCAATGGCCTCGCAGGGCTTCGGCCTTGCAATGGCCTCGCAGGACTGGCCTTGCAATGGCCTCGCAGGACTGGCCTTGCAATGGCCTCGCAGGGCGTGGGCCTTGTAATGGCCTCGGAAAATTGGCTCGCAATACCCGAAACCCTAATGCCCTTGCAATGGCCTCGCAGGAAAGGCCTTGCAATGGCCTCGCAGGTCTGGCCTTAGAATGGCCTCGCAGGACGTGGGCCTTGCAATGGCCTCACAGTTGTGGCTCGCAATACCCAAAACCCTAATGGCCTCGCAAGGGCCTTGCAGACCTGCGACGCCCTTGTGGTGCCCTTGTTTTTAATATATATTCTCGTCTTCTTCTTTCTTCTTTCTTCTTCCTCCACCGCCTCTTTTGCGTGCCTTCTTTCCTCTCCACCCACGGCGATTCCGGCGTCCTTGCAACCCGAATCCGACATCATTCTAGCTGACGACACCGAAACCAACATCATTCAAACCGAAACCGACATCTTTCTTTCAACCCGTCAAGGTAACCCCCGTTTTCCCCTCATTTAATTGATTTTAAGAAGAAAATAGGTTGATTTCGCAGATTGGTTTGTAGATCTAGGCTGGGATTGACTAGATCTAGGTTTGACTCATGTAGATCTAGGCTTGAATCGAATAGATCTAGGATTTCTGTATTTTTACAAGGCTCGGATTGTAGATATTGGTTGATTTAGCATTTTTTGTAAGTTGCGGGTTTTTTAGCATTTTTCAAAAATTTTGGGTATTTTTCGTAATTTCTGAAAATTTTTGGTATTTTTTTAATTTCTGAAAGTGTTGGGTATTTTTTGTAATTTCTGAAAATTTTAGCAATTTTTGAATGTCTTGGGTATTTTTTGTAATTTTGAAATTTCGGGTTTTTTAGCAATTTTAAAAAGTTTTGGGTATTTTTTATAAGTTGGAAAATTTTTGTATTCGTTTGACAAATTATTTATTCTAAAATTTAAATACGATAAAAACGGTATTGATAATTTTTAAAATTATGTTGTATTTTTTCCTAATTTTTCAAAACAATAATATGATAACCCAAATTTAAAAACTATATAAATTACATTTACAATTTTTAAAACATTATCGGTTTTTAGAAAATGATAAAAACCGTTATGAAATGATAATAGAAAACCTATGTTTAAAATTTAAAACATATATAAAAAATTTTAAATTTAGATGTCTGCACAACTATTAGACCCGATATCCATCTCGGTCTGGCGAGTCCAACCCACCAATACCTCCCAAGAACCGCAGTCTGATGGAGTCTCCTGCATCTAGACAAATTCCTCCAACTCCTGAGGCGAGTGTCAGCTCTCTAGGGGGTTACACACCCATACAAGACACTGGGGGTGCGTCCTCCACACCGGAGCCAGTTGTGCCTGGTGTGTCCACACAAGTTGATATTACCGATTTTCTTAATGATCCGGTGCATAAGTTTATGCCTAATCTCCATCCAGATCGACCACCAAGGACCCTATGGTATGATTTTATACTCATAATTTATTTATAATCTTATTATGTAGTATCATTTTCTAATTATTTTTTTCGCTTGTTAGGTTCGACGACGATGGAGTTTTGGCAATTTCGATCCGTGAGATCTTTGAACAAGATTTCACGGAACCGCATGCCAATTTCAGCCAGACCGCCAAACATATCGTCGATCGTTGGTTCTTATCTTTCGTGGTAAGTTTCTACTGTATTTTCTAAATATATTTTCTATTATTAATTTTAATTCCTAAATATCTAATTATTTTTTGCAGCAACATTATCACTGGGAGCCTTCCATCACAGGTCGCGTCCGTAAAGAGTTCGAGACCGTGTTAATGTGGCGCATGGCTGACCAAGTTGGCCGTTGGAAGGGCAAGTGGAAGGAAAAGGGCAACGATGCAATGCCCCAATGGTTCGATTCTGCCGTCTGGCAAGGGCTCGTTCGATATTGGGAGGATCCGAGGTCACTGAAGAAGAGCACTGATTATCGCGCGGCTCGCCTTTCTAACCCTTACGGTGATGGCCCACATAAACATTGCTCGGGCAGGACGTCATTCAAAGCAAGAGCCAGAAAAATTGTAAGTATATCTTATTTGAAATAATTTTTTTATATCCTATAACATTTATTTCTTGTTTGTGGAAATTTTAGCAAGAGGAATCAGGGGATACCCACCCTGATATTCTATAGACGCTTTACGAGAAAAAACGCAACAAAGAGGGCGTTTTTGTGGACAAAAAAGCGGAGAAGCTGTACAACGAGGTTATGGCTAAGATGCAAGAGATGTCACAACAAAGTACCGACGAGAGTTCTGCATCTGGTGGCATGACTACGACTCAGAAGAATCAATTATATGCCGAGGTTAATATATATTACATTTTTTACATATTTTAAAATTTTTTTTTGCATTTAACAATTGTATTTCTTTTTCAGGTTGCTCCCCGTAAAAAAGGGGAAGCTATTTGGTACCGACTTTCATCGAGGATTGAGCAGTGCGTCTCTCCACAGGGATTCTCTCAGTCCTTCGATACTCCATCAGACATCAAGGAGCTGTTGGATCGTCAATCCCAGGAGCTTGCAGAAGCAAAATCGGTGATATCGTCCCAAGCAAAGAAGTTCACATCGTATGATCGGTTGTGGTCTGTTTTGGCGAAGAAGGACCCGGATCTAGCTGACGCGTATGCGGAGTTGAACGCCGATGAGACTGCATCCAGCTCGGAAAACACGGATGAGGTAGGGACTGGTTCTAGAAACCCGGATGAGACCGGTCCCGATTCAGGAAATGCGGACTAATATCCGCTTTTGTATTTTTATTATTTTTTTAGAACTTTTTAATTTAAATATATTTATTTTAATTTATTTAATTTAAAAAAAAATTAATAAATATAGTTATCAAAAAAAAAAAAAAAAAATTGGCTTCCCTCGCAAGAGCCTTGCAAGGCATGCCTCGCAAGGGCCTTGCAAGAGTTGCTTCACAAAGACCTTGCAAGGCATGCCTCGCAAAGGCCTTGCAAAGCTTGCCTCGCAAAGGACTTGCAACAACTGCCACGCAAAGGCCTTGCAAATGCTGAATCGCAAAAGCCTTGCAAGAGCTGCCTCGCAAGAGCATTGCAAAGCTTTGTGTGTCTCTTGCGACTTAAGTTTATGCGAGGCGTGTGTGACTCGGTCTGGCGTCGCAGACTTGCGAGGCATTTGCAATGCGAACGCCCTTGCGACTCACGATTTGCGATGACTTGTGTTGCCTCGCAAGAGCGTCTCAATTTGCCATTTGCGATGCCATTGCTAGGTTATTTGGCATCGCAAAATGCCAATTTTCTTGTGGTGAACATATCTCGCAATTGCACATAGTGTTGCATCTCTACTTGGTCTTGGATCTCACGATTCAAACCACTAAGAAATTTGGCCATGGTAGCCTCACGATCTTCGTCTATATCGACTCTCATAATAAGTATTTCCATCTCTTGAAAATAATCCTCCACACTTCGGTTGCCTTGCACCAATCTCCTAAGTTTTTGATGTAACTCTCGGTGATAGTGACTATGAATGAACCGTCGTCTCATCAAGGTTTTCATGTTTTCCCAAGTCTCAATGGGTCTTTCTCTCTTTCTTCTCCTGCTTGTCACCACTTGATCCCACCAATTAATAACATAATCCTAAAATTCAGTGGCTGCAACTCGTATCTTGTTGAGCTTGAAATAGTCTTGACAATCAAAAACGAGTTCAATCTTTTTCTCCCATTCGACATAGGCATCTGGATAAATCTTTCCTTGAAATGATGGAATTTCAGCTTATGTCCCCTTAAATTATCTTCATTCGAACCTCTTTTTTCCCTAGCTCGTCTAGGTCTCCTTCTACTCGAGTTAGATGAGTGTCCATCTCGAGTAGTCAACATCGCCTCTTTGTACTTCCGCTGATGGTAGATCTCCTTGTACGTTAGACAGCCGAGGTTGTTGCCTAAGTTTTATCTCATTTTGAACTTGAAACAAACGTTCATTGACTGCTTCTATCTCAACTCTCAACAAACGGGTCATCTCTCCCATCAAAGCTTGAATTTGGAGATTTGAAATTTCTTTTATTTGCTCACCCTCCAGATTGTTGTTATAGTCGTTTGACATACTTGGAACATGTAAAAAAATATTTGTTAATAGAAAAATGCCTCACAATCTCTCAAGTGTTTGACATACATGAGTTTCCCTCAAATTATTGGCTTTTCTCTCAAATGTTCTCACAACTTTACGCCTATTTCCTCTATTTTTCAACCTCAAAATGTTCTTATAGAACTAATCAAACACTCTTTTATTTACTTTCTCCAAGGGTCAACGACCTAATAAGTATCACACAACTCAAGCATTAGACAGGTCTTGGTACACAAACAAACAACGAACAAGATTTTTTTTTATAAATAATAGAATATGAAGATTTTTTTTTCTTTTTTTTCTAGATATTCCTTTTTCTTGTTTTTTTGTTTTTTTTTCTTTAGTTAACTAAGAAGAAAATATGAAAAGATAGAATTTGGAAAGATAGAAGATGAAAAGATAGAAGATGAAAATATAGAAGTTGTAGAGGTAGAAGATGAAAAGATATAAGGTGAATAGATAGAAAATGAAAAGATTAACTAACTTGGAAGTGTGCTATGATACCAAATGACGCGGAATCCTGAAGAAATCGTCACTCCAAGTTGTAAGGATAGTCCTTGGTCTTGAAAAACTTGAGTAACCCCCACCTTAGGTATATCAAACCTAAGATTGTTGTTGTTTCAACTCGCCTTCAATTAAGCAAGGTGGTGGAACCATAGAATGTTGACTCGAATAGCCCACACCTTTAGTATATTAAACTGAAGATTGTTGCTATTTCAACTCGCCCCTTCACGCCAATGGCTAGGACTGGCCACACAAGGGTGATGAAAATCACTTGATAAACCAGTTTGATCCCTTGGATATGACACACCAAGAAATATCAAAAATTTCATATAGAACAAAAGAGAAGCACTCTCAAATTTATAGACTAAAAGTTGGATCATCACAAATGAGAATTACATGAGTTTCTAAAGAAAAGAAAGGACTCTCTAGATTCCTCTAGACTTACTGAATGTCTTAAAGATGAAGAGTAAAGACTACTAAGTAAATGACAAGTAAATGTCACAATTTACTATGACTTGAATGAGAATGACTCTTGAACTTTTGGCCTCCAAAATATCTTTTAATCTTCCAAATTCGTCACTATTCATGGGCTTGACTTTAAGACTTGATATAGGACTTTTCTTGAACTTGTAGAAGGCTCAAAGTGGTTTGGACTTGACAAGTATAAAGGCCAATGGATTTCTTATGTTGCTCTTTGTCCAAAAGGCCTTGAATAAATCCACAAATGCTCTCTTTGATTTGTTTAGCCCGTGATCTTGTAATTGGACCGACTGGAATCTCCAACGCTCTCTCGTGATCTTCATTGCTTAGCTCCAAGTTCTCTTTAGCTTCCTTGCTGCTTTTCATGATCATATCATGTAGGATATTTAAGTTGGTGAATTCTATTGGATTTAGATTGTGCTTGTGGTGAATTGATTTGGTGATAGGTATAACTAGTAAAACTTGTTAGTTTTACTATATTTTCGTAAACCTTGTACAACTTTGTAGTTATACACCTTCGTTAATTGCTGAAAATATGTGTGTGTGTTTCATGATATACACATTGAACATGAGGGAAGTGATGATGAAGTGTTATAAGACACAATTGTATGTATATTTCACTGCTATTATTGTGCTTAGTAGGTAGGATATTTAAATCTCCACTTGGTGCTTTATTAAGAAAACGAAACAAATTTTTCGATGGGTTGAGGCCTCCATTGACATCCGTGAAGAAGGAATGGTTCCACAATCATCCGCAGTTCCGGCGTATATTCCATATGCCGATGGAGAGAAATCACATGCTCATGGGCACTAGATGTTGCTGTTATGAACCGTTCGGACGGAGATCAAATAAGAAAACTTATAACACATTGTGGTCGTGGTTTTTGGAGACACATTGTGAAAGGAAAACAACTCAAAAAGATGGTCGATACTTCGGATGAAGAAGAATCTCAAGCCGGAGAAGAGGGGCTTGATGAAGAAGACCAAGTTGTCATAGCCATCATAACTCACTCTAATCCTCCATTCTTGAATCATATTCATACTGTGAAAGTGCAAAAGAACTATGGGAAACTCTCAAGAAAGTGTTCGGAGATATTTCAAATTTTACCCGAGTATTTGAAATTCAAAAGGAGCTCAATAAGCTCAAACAAGAGGAGGCTGATTTTTCAAAACATTTTGGAACATGGAGGTCTCTTTGGGCGGAGTATGACATGCTAAGGCTGAGCACAACTAATCCAGAAATTCTCCAAGAAAGAAAGGAGCAAGACAAGGTGTGTAGCTTACTTCTTACGCTTAATCCAATATTTAACGACTTGATTAAACACATACTTAGAGACAAGAAGCTCCCAACTCTTGAAGAAATCTGTTCCCAACTTCACAAGGAGCAAGGCTCGTGTGGCTTGTTTGGTGAAAGAAGGGAACTTCCCTCGGGAAATAAGGCAATATACAAACGTGATGACAAGAGGAAACGCGTAGTATGTGACCATTTCAAGAGAACTGTCCACTCCAAAGATAAATGTTGGATTCTTCATCCACATCTTAAGTCGGTTAAATTCCAAAAAGAGCCGAAGGTCAATCTAAGTCAAGAAGCTGAGGGGGACAAAGGAGCTTCAAGTTCATCTGGCACTAAGAACGATTTTATCAAGAATCATGGAGAGGAAACGACAGGAAATTCAATCCTAAGTGAGATGGTGAAAAATTTGGATATTGAAGCACTCATCAAGGCTATAGCCTCCCTAAAAGAGTCTGGTATCACTCTCTATTCTCATAAACCTAGGAATGATATAGTCATAGACTCGGGAGCCTCCCACCATATGATTAGCAATCAAAACCTCCTAAGGCATATTGAACCCCCTCTAGGAAATGTTATAATAGAAAATGTTGAAAAGGTTCCAATAAGTGGCATAGGTAGTCTGAAATTATTTAACAAACATTCAAAAGCCTTTTTAATGCCAAGATTCACATCAAATCTACTATCCGTAAAAAAGGAAACTAGTGACTTAGATTGTTATGCAATTTTTGGGCCTAATGATGTGTGGTTTCAGTATATTAAGAGTGGAAAGCTGATAGGAAAAGGAGAAGCTAAAGACGACCTATATGTACTCCAAGACTCACCAACAAATTCTACTCTTTTATCGTGTCTTACCTCTAAAGTTGCTAATGATTTGAATGCTATTTGGCATGCTAGATTAGGGCATCCACATCATCGTGCTCTTACATTAATGATGCCTAATATGTCATTTGATAGTTTAAATTGTGAAGGATGTATATTGGGTAAACATTGCAAGACGGTTTTTCCGAATTCAAGTACTATCTATGAAAATTGCTTTGACTTAATACATTCGGATGTGTGGACTTCTCCATGCATATCTAGGGATAATTTGAAATATTTTGTCACTTTCATTGATGAAAAATCCAAGTAAACTTGGATCACTCTCCTTCATACTAAGGATCGAGTATTTGATGTGTTCATAAACTTTCAAAATTATGTAATTAATCATTTTAACGCCAAAATTAAGGTACTTCGGTCAAATAATGGTGGAGAATACACAAGTTCAAAATTCAAAGAACATCTAAACAAATCCGGAATTGTTCATCAAACAAGTTGCCCTTATACACCTCAACAAAATGGAGTTGCGGAATGCAAGAATAGACACCTCATGGAGATGGCTAGATCGATGATGTTCCACATGAAAGTGCCAAAAATATTTTGGGGAGATGCTGTCATGGCTTCTTGCTACATCATCAATAGGATTCCAACAAGAATCCTACAAGATACTTCACCGTTTGAGGTACTAAACAGAACTAAACCTTTTCTTGATCATTGAAAGTGTTTGGGTGTTTGTGCTTTGTGTTAATCCCAGGGGAACAAAGGAGCAAGCTAGATGCTAAAAGTACTAAGTGCATCTTTCTTGGCTACTCACCCACACAAAAGGGTTACAAATGCTACGACCCAACAACAAATCGGACATTTGTCTCTAGAGATGTCAAGTTTCTTGAGGAACAAGGATACTTCGAGAAAATAGATTGGAAAAGCTTGAGAGACCTATCCAACTCTACGTCGGATAGAGCAACCAGCCTAAGATACCTCTTGGAACACCTCGGTCATGGAATGTCAAAGGAACAAGAGGGTAATGTCCCAAACAAATCGATTAAGGAGAAAGCATCCAAGGAGCTTCCACAATCACCTATGACTCAGCCGCATTCTCCACTAGACCTACCTCCCAAGGATCATGATCACAATGGGAAGGAACGAAGGGAAGAAGCTTCCCGGATAGAGGAAGTATTGGAAGAGGAAGTCCAAGAACCAAGCCTTCGCCGAAGCACAAGGGTAAAACAAATGGATGAAATATCTCGACTGGAAGAAGCAACAGAAGAAGAGGTTCAAGGACCAACCCTCCGCAGAAGCAATAGATTCAAAGACCATCCACGTATATACTACAACAACTACTCGGTGGCTCCTCCTATTCAAGCGGTGTGTTCCCTCAACCTTCTACCAATGGATCATTGGGCCTTTGGCAGCAAACTTGAGCTAGAACAAATACCAAAAACATATGAGGAAGCCAAGAAGATAAAGGTTTGGAGTGATGCTGTCGAAGATGAGGCAAACGCTATGCAACGAAACAATACTTGGTATGAAGCAAAATTACCTCCGGGAAAGAAAGCGGTAAGCTCAAGATGGATTTTTACCATTAAATACAAGAGCAATGTTGACATTGAACGATACAAGGCTTGCCTAGTGGCTCGGGGATTTAGTTAAACATATGGTGAAGACTATAATGACACCTTTGCACCGGTGGCAAAGCTTCATACCGTTCGAGTAATCCTATCCGTGGCTACCAATCTCTCTTGGGAACTTTGGCAAATGTATGTAAAAAACGCCTTCCTCCAAGGAGAGCTTGAGGAGGAAGTGTATATGCATCCACCACCGGGTCTTGAACGACACATTGCTCCCGGGAATGTCTTAAGACTCCACAAGGCAATATATGGTCTCAAACAATCTCCGAGAGCATGGCATTACAAGTTGAGTACAACTCTCATGAACCATGGCTTCAAAAGATCCGAGGCGGATCACACATTGTTTACTCTTCAAAGCTTCCAAGGCATTGTGATTATACTAGTCTATGTAGATGATTTAATCATATCCGTGGATATCAAACATCACCTCAAATCTGTTTTTGATATAAAAGATCTTGGAGAACTAAAATACTTTCTAGGAATTGAAATATGCCGATCATTAGATGGCTTATTCATGTCCCAAAGAAAGTATACACTTGATCTTTTGCATGAGACAGGAAAGATAGGTTGCAAGGCTGCCAATACAGCTCTTGAAGATGGGTATAAGGTTGCGCGAAAGGGGAGCAAGATGAGGAACCACTTGAATATGCAACTCAATATCGGAGGCTTGTAGGCAAGCTAATCTACTTAACAATTACAAGGCCGGATCTATGCTTTGCCGTGAATCAAGTGAGCCAATACATGCAAAATCCAAGCAAATATCTTTGGTCATTGGTGGAACTCATCCTTCGATATCTCAAGAAACATCCAGGTCAAGGTATATGGATGGGAAGAAATCATAACACCGAGATAGTTGGGTATTATGATGCGGATTGGGCCGGGGATCGGAATGATAGAAGATCAACAACCGGCTATTGTACATTCATTGGTGGAAATATGGTAACATGGAAAACCAAGAAGCAAAAGGTGGTCTCTTGTTCAAGCGCGGAAGCCGAGTATAGAGCCATGAAGAAGCTTACTAATGAAGTAACATGGCTAAAAGCTCTTCTCAAAGACCTTGGAATTGACCATCCGAACCCAATCACTATCCATTGTGACAACCAAGCCGCTATTCACATTGCATCTAGTTCGGTGTTCCATGAGAGGACAAAACACATTGAGGTAGATTGTCATAAAGTAAGGGAGAAGATCCTTGGAGGAGTTACCCTACCATGCTTCACAAGGAGTGAAGATCAATTGGCGGATATCTTCACCAAAGCCGTGAGTCTCAAGATATGTGATCACATATACCCAAAGCTTGGACTCACGGATCCAACACATCCTTGATCAAAGGTCCCCTCACTCATAGTTTGCATACTCTTTTTCCCTTAGTGGATTTTTGTCCCAAGTGGTTTTCTCCCTAAGGTTTTTAATGAGGTGTGAATTATGGGTCTTCCAAGTTTGAATTCTCACATAGTAGAAATTTAAACTTGAGGGGGAGTATTGATCAAGACCTATCAAGGCCATCAAAATATAAATCGGGTCAAAAATAAGTATCGGGTCACGTAAAAAGAGTATCGGGCTGTGAACGGAGGCCGGGACACCTTATCGGGACCATCAGGACGTGAAGCACGTACTGCGGGAAGGATTTCATGCACCGCGGTACGTGGTCAACGCGCGGACCAGTAAAGTCAACGCTCGGACTCAGGACATACCGCGGGAAGGTTGAGTACGTACCACGGGAAGATTTGGTGCGTACCACAGGAAGGTCAGGTACGATCTGCGGGAAAGATCAGGATGAACCGCGGGTAAGTCAAAGACCGAGGAAAATCATCCCGCAGTACAGCAGAGTACGTACCGTGGGAAGGAAATGTATCCGAAGGAACCTCGCACCACGGTACATCGCAGAACTTACCGCGGGAAGGTTTTGGTCTGAGGAACACCTTACCGCGGGAAGCTGAAATGTTCGGGTCAACGCGCTCACCAAAAAGTCAACCTTTTCCCAAAAATAATATGCAATGTGCTGGGACTTATTTAGCCGTTTGGGAAACTTAGTTAGGGTCCCACTAGACCCTAACTGAGAAGATATGACCGTTAGGAGTGTGGGGACCAGCTGAGGCGTTCTTCAAAGCCGAGGGAGCAAGCAACCCGAGGATGAAAGCGACAAGCCGCAAGTCCAAGGGAGTGTACGACCCAAGGATGAAAGTGACATGTCTTGGGATTGCCGAAGCCTCTTTCCTCTCTAACGGTCACATGAGCGGCTAGGGTTTTCACTTCTTCTCTTTCACTTGTCGCCTATATATGCTCTTGTAATCCGAAAACAATTTTAAAGTAATGAGAATGAGATTTTCATATCTTTTGTATCTTTACACTACAATCTCTATTTCCGCACACATGTCTCTCTAAATTCTTACAGGAAATACTTCATAGGATCAAGGTCCTTGATATCAAAGATAGATTTGAGGTGATGTTTGATCTCAAGAATATCATCTTTCTTGTTACCGATAATTATAATATCATCAACATAAATGAGAAGAACTACAATACCTCGAGGGCCTCAGAGTGTGAAGAGGGTGTGGTCCGCCTCAGATTTGCGGAATACTTTATCTCAGAGTGTGTGACTCAATTTATGATACCACGCACGTGGAGATTGCTGGAGTCCATAAATGGCATTTCAAAGTCTTAGGACATTCCCGGGGGCAACAATATGTTCATGCCCCGATGGAGGGTGCATGTAGACTTCATCCTCAAGCTCACCTTGTAGGAATGCATTTTTGACATCCATTTGTCATAATTCCCAGTCAAGGTTGGTAGCAAGGGAAAGAACCACTCGTACCGTGTGTAATTTGGCTACTAGGGCGAAAGTATCATGGTAGTCTTCGCCATATGTTTGTGTGAAACTGCGAGCTACAAGTCTAGATTTGTACCGTTCAATTTGGCCATCACTTTTGGACTTGATTGTGAAGAGCCAACGCGACAAGACGACTCGTTTTCCATGTGGGAGTCTTGCGTCTTCCCAAGTGTTATTCCATTCCATAGGAGGATGTTCTTCATTGACTGCGTCTCGCCAAACTTGGTGTTCTTTAGCCTCGCTGTAAGTTTTGTGCACAAAGTGTTGATCAAGTTTGGTTATGAATGCCTTTTGCTCATGAGGTACTGTTTCGAGGTGGCATGTGAGTTTGTTGGGGTGAGCCACGATATTTTTTTGTAATAGACCCGGGAGGAGGCGTTCCGAATTCGTTAGCTGTGACGTATGGGAGGAGCTGGAGTAGGAAGGGGATTTTCTTCGGGGGCAGTCGGTGATAGTGGTATCACGGTGTGGGAAGGACGCGACCTCCTGTGGGGAGGGAGCACCCTGCTGCGGGAAGGGAGCGCCCTCCTGTGGGGAGGGAGCGCCCTGCTGCGGTAATGGTGTCCTCAACTGTGGGGAGGGAGCGTCGCGATGTGGGGCGGATGTGCCCTGATGTGGGTCGGATGCGCCCTGCTGGGGAGGGAGCGCCCAACTATGCAATATTGTTATCGAGGCACGGGGGTTTCGGTAATCCTATTTGTGCTAGCAAATGTTGTAAAGCAGTGGCCCTATCCGAACATGAATGTAGTAGGCCCCAGGCCTCTTCCTAATTCTTCACATCATAGTACCCTTTATATTCCAAGTATTTCACACCCCTTGATACAAGCACCTTTCGAGTTTCGGGTATATAGCACTTATACCCTTTTTGAGTTGTAGAATAGCTAATGAACATTCCTTTGGTGCTCTTAGCCTCAAGTTTGTTTTTCAAGTCTCCTTGAACTAAGACAAATCCAACACATCCAAAAACATATAAGTGATTAATATGTGGTTTGGTTTGATTGAGTACCTTGAATGGTGTGCGGTCTTTAAGCACTTTTGTTGGAGTTCGGTTGATCACATAGCATGCCGTGACAACCACGTCCCCCCAAAATTTCTTGGGAACATTTGTGTGAAACATCGTGGCCCTTGGCACTTCCATTATGTGTTTATTTTTCCTCTCGGCAACACCATTTTGTTGTGGAGTGTATGGACAGCTTGTGTGGTGAGCAATTCCATGTTTGGCTAGGGCTTGTTTGAATAAATTGCTTGTATATTCACCTCCATTGTCTGTTCTTAAATGTTTTTATCTTAGCATTATATTGGTTAGTCACATAGCTATCAAAATTGACAAATGCTTCTAATACCCTATCTTTAGATGGTAATAGAATGAACCAAGTATATTTTGATTTTATGTATATGAATGTAACAAAATATTTATGATTTTCCCTAGACTCAAATGGGCTTGACCAAACATCCGAGTGAATTAATTCAAAACAATTTTCATAAAAAGTTAAAGATTTGGGAAACACCGACTTGCAATGTTTACCAAGTATACAAGCTTCACACTCATCATTCTTAAATAAAACATTAGGTAATATTATGTTTAAAGCATGGTTGTGAGGATGTCCAAGCCTAGCATGCCATAAAGCATTGTCAATAACATGATTATTAGAAAACACAACAAATTTGGATTGTAACCCATTCTTGGAAGCTCCTTCTCCAAGGATTTGGTTTGTCTCAATATCCTGAAAATATATTTTTTTAGTATCAAAAATGACATTGCAATTTTAGTCACATATGGTTTTATTTACACTTAATAAATTTGATGTAAATTCCTGTATATAAAAGGCACTAGAATGTTTATTCAAAATTCGCAAGTTACCTATTCCCTTAATGGGGACTCTAGTTCCATTTGCAATTTCAACACTCCCTAGGGCCGGTTTAACATTGTCAAGAAGATTTCTATTGCTAATCATGTGATGAGTAGCTCCGGAATCAACAATTAATGGCTTATCTATTTTTGAGACAAATGAAGTGCTACCGAAATCTTTTAGGGAATTGATGGCTTTGATGAGTTTGACTAGGTCGAATTTTTTCACATACTCCTCATTTGCCACAGTCATTACTCTTGCCACAACCATTGCTGGTTGGGTGGTTGTTTCCTCGAACCTCGAGCCTCCTTCTTCACTGTGAGCTATGTTGGTTTTGCCTTTGTTTTGTTCCCAACGACTTTGCTTAAGGTGGGGATGAAGGACACAACATCGATCCTTGGAGTGTCTCTTCTTTTTGCAATGGTCACATACTCATACTTTCCTTTCCTCATTTTGGTAAGCTACTTTATTTGCCATGACAAGTTCCTCTCTTCCACCAAGAATACCTATAATTCCTTGTTCCCTTTGGATAAATCCACAAATTTCTTCCAAGCTTGGGAACTTGTCCGATCTTAGAAGGTGCCATACTAGATCATTGTAGATTAGGTTAATGTTCATCATGAGCCCAAATACCTTGTCTTGTTCCAACCTTTCTCCAAGAACCTTTGGATCCACCGTTGTTGGTCTAAGCATTTTAAGCTCGGCCAAAGAGATCGGTACTTGCCTAACCACTTGGTGAATTCCATGTCATCTTGTTTGAGCTCACTTAGCTCCTTCTTAACTTCATAAACTCGGCTAAGATTAGACAGGTTTCCATACACCTTTTTTAGTGTATCCCAAAGTTGCATAGCACTTTCATAATAAGAGTAAGCTTCATGGATGGATGGGTCAATGGAGCTTTGTAGGAGGACAAAAACCACTTGTTCATCTTGGTACCATTTATTTTCATCCGCCACCATATCTTCCATTGCCTTGTTCTTATCTCCATTTTTGACTTCTCTGGTAGATTTGACCAACCTAATTGGAGCTCCCACATCAACACGACTCCAAAGTCCTTGGCCTCACAAGTTAAATTTTATTGTTCTTGACCATAACATAGTTCACACCTTTAAGTTTTACATGAACACCAAAAAATTTAGAATTTTCCATTGTAGATAACAAATTTGAAAGAGAGTAAAATTTTCAGCGGAAATAGTATGATCTCAAAAGCTTATTGCTCTGATACCATGTTGATTTTAATAGAATTAAGAAAATAAATGGTAAGGAAGAGTAGAATCGAAAATGAGAAGAAGAACTATTTCTTTCTTATTTCTTTACATTGACTATACACTCATATATATAGACTAATATAGACAAAACACTAAACAAGAAAGATGTTTCAAAGAGGAAAGAATGGAAGATCATTCCATCAATCCCGAGGTGGGTGCGTCCCGAGGCGTGCCTTCACGTGACCATTGGGGCGCACGAGTCTCCATGCTTCCAACGTCTCCCTTTTACCCACCAGTTATCTCCAACGAGTCTCTCCTTCTCCAAAGGTGACTTAGTTCCTTGTCAAATCCTAACTACTCCTTTAGGGTCTTCGGTTATCCTCCTTCGTCAGGTTTCTTCACTCCCATGATTTCCTTTTTCTTCGGGTTCCTTCACTCCCACGCTTTCCTTCATGTGTTCGTTAAGTTAATACTATACACTTGACATTTGAAATAAATCTTGTTTCGGGAATGTTCATTTGTTTTTTCCACGATGATAGCTTCACCATATGGACATTTCTAAGGAATTTCCCCTTCACTATCTTGGACTTATTCAATTTGCCTAAACATTTCACGGGTTTATTCCTCGGAGTGGTCGGTGTCGTCCTCCTTGGTCCAAGACACCATGTAAGACCTAAAATAAAATCAGAAACAAAATTGACTAATTCAAAGTCAAAGCTCAACATTTTTTTTCTAGAAACCTTAACTAGAGAGAAGAAGTCGAGAGAGGAGAACTTACTGTGATAGAAGAAGTCGAGAGTGGAGAGGATGAAAAACATATGAGAGAAGATTTCGAGAGAGTAGGGGATATACATGAGATGAGTGAAGATTTCGAGAGAGGGGATGAGAGGAGTAATTGTTGAGGGAAGAGAGAAGAGAAGATGTCGCGAGAAAGCCAAGAGTGAGGATGAGAGAGAAATGTCTTTCTTTTTATGTTTATATACCAACGAAATTAGGTCTTCACATGTCTCCACGAAAACTCAGTTCTTGGCGCCTAACAAAAATTATCACCTTTTCTTAACAAAATTACAATAAGTTATACTTTTGATGATTTTCCATTAAACTTAGTATTACATATCCTTATAAATCTATTTTTTAGTTTTACAGTGAATTATAGTAGATTACCTAATGATTCTAAGTGTTTTATGTATTTGAATTCTAGAATCCATATTTATTTGTAGCTTTAAATTCTAACATCATTATAAATTTAGAAAGTCACACTAAAACTATTAGGAATATGGTGGACTAATGTAATTAAATCTAAAAATATTATTTTAATTTTACTTTTAAATAATATATAGAGTCATTCATCACTATATACACAAAATATAATCATCTTAATGTTAACTTATAAGAATTGAGTTTCATTGTAGAATATTTTACATACAAATACTTCATTCTTGTATTATTTTGTAAGAAACAATATTACAAAAAAATATAATCATATACTTATTATAAAAATAACAAAATATCCATATGATTTAAAAGGCCATAAGGCCCAAATAGGGAACAAAATGTAAAAATCCAATATGTTTATTTCAAATATAAAAATAAAAAAATATTGAGACACGTCCATATGCTTCAAGGAAACATCTCCAGTTTTACGAGTTTCACAAGATTTATAGATACTCATTTAAGGCTCTTAGGAAATATCGACAGTTTTACGATTTTCACAAGATTTTTACAGATACTCATTTTCCAGAAAGAGCCATAAGGCTCTTAGGAAATACCCCAGTTTTACGACTTTCACAAGATTTACAGATATTCAGCAAATCACTGATTGACCTCATCATCTGCTAGATATCTGAATATTGGCGATTGGAACCTTTGTCTCGGCCTCCTTACGTTTGATGATCTTGGATGTGTCTCTCCTGTCGGTGGCATCCATTTCACTTTTTTTCTTTCCGTTTTAATAATCCGGTCTGACGGTTTGATTTCTTTGGCTTTGATGTATCTGTAACATCTCACTGCGACATATCAGACACCAAAAAAATAGAATTAGTATACGCAAGTGCCCACAACTCGGACCAATACTATTTAGAACAAAGCTCATGTAATGGAATATTAAGAGGTAGAGGTTCGATCTTATGGTAATGTATGAATGCAGCTAATGCGTGGAGACACAAATACTTTTTGATGTGAACACTCTACAGCTGCAACTCTTCTATTCCAAACAAACAAAATAATTCTTCCCATCACTACCAACGACATCGAATTCAAAGGTGTTTAGTGCCATCACAACCAACCTCTCAGCAACAGCCCATGAATCATGCATTATGTTCTCCACATATGGTACCAATTTGTTTTCGATCGTACATTTCTTTGTTTCCATCCAACGATCACTCAACCACTTCGAAAATATTTTGAGGATTATATCAAGCATGGGTATTAGGGAGAACTTCCTTGCTTCATTAAACACACTATTCATAGACTGTTGTTTTGTGTCGATATTATACCTTTCTCCCGGAAAGGCACACCTAGCCCACTTTTCCTTCACAATACTCTCCTCCAAATATCTAGCTACAGACGGAAATCTTCTCGCAAATAAACTATATTCACGGTTGAAATCAGGAACTGTGAACTGCCTACTACGCTGCATGAATTTCCAACCAACTATAGCTTTGTTGGTATTTGAAGCATGAGCTCTCACATTTTGTGACATATGCCATATGTAGTACCCGTGATGGGCTTCTGGATACAAATTAGCTATGGTGCTGATGAGCCTTGCATTCCTATCACTTACAAATACCAATTCGGAAAAATCTGGTATAACTGTCTTCAAAGTCTAGAAAAACCATGTCCAACTAGCATCATTCTGCCCATCGAGTACACCATGTGCAATTGGATAATGGTGTCGATTAGGATCTTGAGCTATGGCAAAAACTAATACACCACCATATCTATTTTTAGGAATGTTTCATATACAATAATCACTTTCCTCATCCCCCTAAACTTCTCAATGCTAACTCCCAGAGCTATGAAAAGGTACTGGAACTTCTCATTCTCATCTACTTGCACCCGTGTTACTGTACCCACATTTACCTTCATAACTCGTACAAATAAGAATGTATTATCTTGTAGCTTTCTTCCGGAGTGCCATGCAGCTATCAATAACAATTTTTCTCTCTATCTCCTCGCGGTGGAGTACGATATACTCATGCTAAGTTTTGTCTTCACAAGACCCATGATAACTTAAAGAGTTGGAGTGTTCATTTGTCCAGGAAAATCCTTTTGCAAAAGACTTGCAACTATTTATCGCATGCATTGCCTCTTCGTGCCACTACTCTCGCTCTCACTAGCCCAATAGCATGTATGCATCTTTATGTACTTTATAATCCTAAAAATATTCATATTTATAGTCTTTGATGCTCGTACACACCACTTGCAGCCTTCTTTCTTACATACAATCCACAACCGATAGGGTTCTGATCTTTTATTACCAAAACAAAATATGTTGACAAATGATCATCTATCTACAACTTTTTGCAATGTCTTCTTATCTTCAAATTCTTGATGCAAACTCAAACCTAAACCATCTTCCCATTCCTCTGCAAACTGACTACTCTCTACAACGGGTGGACGCTCTACATAGACATCACCAATATTCGATCTCTCAAAACTAATATCCATACCTCCATCTTGTGGTTCGATTTCATTCTCTCTAACTGGTGGAGAATATATTGTAATAGCAGTTGCTACTCCCTCACCATCATTACGAACTGCTATCGACACTTGTCTCGATATTTTTTCCTCAGGTTCTTCCGATCTAGTTATGACATCCATGAGAAATGTTGTCATACTACGGTTACATTCATCAATGTAGGATAGATTACCACACATATCCACATCATCACAGATAGTCACTTCAACCTCATCTCTGACTGTAGGTCGGTAGAAACGCAATTGTAATCTAACCTTATTTTCATCTATACCAAGCCTCTCATATAAACAATCTTTTATCAACAACAAAGTTATATCCTCTATTGCGTGCTTCATCAATATACAACTAACATGGTCGTTGAATTTAAACCATATCATGACTTTGGCGTTCATAATGCCCTGCTAAAACAAATAGAAAAATTGATGCAGTTTTGTATAACTTATGTAGTTTTACTAGTATAATGCACTACACTACGTTTCACCCAATTGTTACCAATTTCAAGTCTTATTCAAGCCAGATTCTACCAAATAACCAAAACAAAATTATCAATTATGTAATTAACCTTCTTCAACCCAATGCAGAGATGCAAATTCAGAATGTATAACTGATTCAGTTCTGTATAACTGGTTCATTAACGTAAAACTTATTGAGTTTTACTAGTTTAACTATCGCAAAAAACAACTCATATCAACTATGATTCGATCCTTTAGGCAGTTTTAAATCTATACTGCACTATGTTTCAGCCTATACATTCTAATTGTTACCAATTTCAAGTCTTATTCGAGCCAGATTCTACCAAATAATCAATTATGAAATTAACCTTCTTCAGCCCAATGCAGAGATGCAACTCAAGAATGTATAGCTGATTTAGTTCTGTATAACTGGTTCATAAACAGAAAACTTATTAAGTTTTACTAATTTAACTATCGCGAAAATCAACTCATATCAACTCAGATTCGATCGATCATTTAGGCAGTCTTAAATCTATAATGCACTATGTTTCAGCCTATACATTCCAATTGTTACCAAATTCAAGTCTTATTCGAACAAGATTTTACCAAATAATCAATTATGAAATTAATCTTCTATAGCCCAATGCAAAGATGCAACTCAAAAATGTATAACAGATTCAGTTCTGTATAACTGGTCATAAACGTAAAGCATATTGAGTTTTACTAGTTTAACTATCGCGAAAATCAACTCATATCAACTCAAATTCGATCGTTTAGGCAGTTCTAAATCTATAATGCACTATGTTTCAGCCTATGTTACCAATTTCAAGTCTTATTCGAGCCATATTCTACCAAATAACCAAAGCAAAATTATCAATTTCAAGCTTAAAATTGATTTTGCAATTAATCTTCTTACGCCCAAAGCGGAGATGCAAATCAAGAATAAAGCTGTGGAGAATAACAAACGACAGCAGTGGCAGGACATGTGGCGGCGGTGCACGTCGGAAACACTTTTGGAGACCGGCTGCGTTGCAAATCAGAAGAGGCCGGCGCCGAGAGTGAAGAGAAAGAGGGCAAACCAGATAGGAGAGAGAGTGATGAGAGAGAAGAGTGATTTTTTTAAAATAATTAATTAAGTAAATTTTGGGAAAGACATTTTCCAAATATCAAATTTTATTGATAAGTTTGTATATGAGAGATCACATATGTGTATAAGAAATTTAATTTTAATGAAATTGTACTTTTGGAATCTTTGCCATGTAAGATTGAAAGCGACCTTTTTAATTATCAATATCAATTAGATGACAGAAAAAAATAAAAAAATGTTCCCTGAGATATTATAGCACAAATAAGGTTATGTCATAACAAAACTAAACCATACTAGATGGAGAAGCTTATTAATTATTAAACTCCAATGAAGGAAACTGTATATTAGCATATGACCTTCAACGACTCAATTTTTTGTACTCCTTTCTATTATTGAGCCTTTTTCTACATGTTTTTATGTAACAAAATTCTGGACAGCTAAAAGTTATGTTAGAAGACATATATGTTTTTTTATTGGTTCTGATAACCATAAATCTCATGACATTATACGACTAGTCTTTGTAGGCTTTTATTGATAAAGTTGCATAGCTACCTAATTGCAAGAATAAAGTAAAGTTGCATAGTAAAATTTGTAGAATGAAATTTTGCAGAATTAGATAGTAATTGGATAACTTTTTCTAAATGACATATTATTAATATATAACTACTCATTTTCTAACATAATTTTAATATATTATAAATATTCTTATATTTAAGAAAATATAAGTTTTATCATATTAAATTATCTATTTAATATTTGAAAATATATATTTTCAATATAATAAAACACCTTTATTTTAATTGATTTTAATACATTCATAATACATAAAATTATACCTCCCAAATTATATATGCAATTTTATTTCTTAAAATTTTAATATATATCAACTTGCATTATGTTGAATTTGTATTGTATCTTGTAAATAATTTATGGTAAATATTTATTATCAGATATTAGTTAAATATAATGGTTAGTTATTGATTGTATTCTATATTAATGGATATTAGGTTAAGACCGCGCTTTGTTCCGGCATTATCTTATTAATATAAGTTCTTTACAAATTCTTTTACAAGATAGAGTTTTGAAAAGATGGAAAGAGAAGTATAAGCAATATATTAATGTTAAAGATGGTAATGAAACACAAGCCAAACTTATCATCACCCTATCCACCTCACTTGCTTTGAACGTTATGATATTGAAGTGCCAGTTCACCCTATTAGAACACTTATTATAATTGAGTAAACAGTTACATAGAAAGAAAAAGAGTAAAACATATTGACGTGCATAAGAGTTAATTTTATATATACAGTGAGTAGTGGACAACCAAAGGTCTCATTGGGCCATATCTAAAATGATACATGTCAATATGTTCAGCACGAGTGATGATTGAAACTCGTCTGCCGGAACTGGCTGCCAAGCTGTGTCATGAACATACCTATAGAGTGAGCAAATCTTTGTCATGACTTCCCATCTCTCTCATTTCTTGAAAATATTTCTGACAGTTTAAGTGTGACATGTTGGTTTTGGCATGATGACAATCTTGCTTAAACCGGCATGGCTCATACGGGTGGACAAGAGGTTAAAAGAGGCTATCGTACCAACAATATCTTCCACCATTTTGTTTAAAAATGATAAATGAGGACAGTCATAGCCTATTACACAGAATAAGATACAAAAATCCAGTTAGACAACAACAAAAGCAGACACAGAAAAGAAGCCAGTGGAGAAAGCTTGTTGAAGCAATCTTGAAGAACAAGCTAATTTGAAGAAGAAGTAATTGAAGAGATAAGGACAAGTTAGTTATATCTAAGAGTTATCTACTTATAAGTGAAAATCCTATTAGAGATAGGATCTAGAGATAGGATCTTGTCTAAATCCATAAATAAGATTTCAAAGTGTAACATATGTTTGTGTGAGAAACTATTGTGTTTAAGAGCTTAAGTTTTGAGCAATTTTCTTAAGCTAATAAAGAGTGAGTTTTTAAGAAATCATTTGCATACTTGTTTAATTCAATAAATTGGTATGATGGCATTATTGAATTAAACATAACTAGGAATCGATAGTCTTGTCACCACAACAAGGTCTACGTTCTAAACGAAGTGCGTTGGAACGGGAAAAGAAGGGGATCGAAAACTGAGAGAGTTTGTCGACATAGGAGGTTCGATTTTTTGTTCATTAAAGAATCATGTCCGAGTTAGCAACGACAACAAGCAAACCGAAGGAGAACGTGCCTACCTCCTCGGTTCAATGTCCGATGCTTAACACCACGAACTACACGGTTTGGGCAATAAGAATGAAGGTAACACTTAATGTTCTTAAAGTTTGGGAGATAATAGAGCCAGATATGTATGATGGAGACAAGGACGTTTTGGCAAAAACATTCTTGTTCCAATCAATCCTGGAGACTCTAATTCTACAAGTCGGAGATCTAGGAACCGCAAAAGAGGTATGGGTAGCAATTAAAACAAAGCATGTGGGAGCCGAAATAGTAAAGGAAGCTAGATTTCAAACATTGTTGGCAGATTTTGATAGGATGAAGATGAGGGAAACCGACAGTATTGATGAGTTTGTCAGAACTAGATCTCAACAAAACAAACTTTGAGGACATAGTTGGGAGATTGAAAGCTTATGGAGAACGGATTTGTAATGAGGAGGAACAACAAGAGGATCAAGGAAATCTCTTGTACACCAATACAGATTCATGGTCCAATGTAGATGAGGGAGACTCATACCATGGAAAAGGAAGAGGATGTGGTGGACGCGGAAGAGGAAGAAGACGCGGTGGATGTGGAAGCAAGAAGGATTGGTCACAAGTTTATTATTATAGGTGCGACAAGAAAGGTCATTACGCCTATCATTGTCCGAACATACTCCTTAAGCTTCAAGAAACTTATGAGAATGAACAAGATGAATCCAAAGAAGTCGAAGACCTAATGATGCATGAGGTGCTTTTTCTTAATGAGAAGAATGTCAAAACATGTAAGTATGAGAATGTTGGAGACAACACATGGTATCTAGATAATGGTGCTAGTAATCACATGACGGGACATAGAGATTTCTTCTCTAAACTAGATGAGAAATCCTTAGGAAAGGTTAAGTTTGGAGACGATTCTAGAATAGACATCAAAGGAAAGGGTCAATAATTTTTCTTGGTGATAATGGAGAAGAAAAAGTATTGAAGAATGTCTATTATATTCCGGAACTAAAGAGCAATATCATTAGTTTTGGACATGCAACAGAGTGTGGATGTGAGATCAAGATAAAATGATAATATTTTTCTTTGCTAGATAGACGTGGTGGTGTAGTGGTAAGAGCTAAAAGGTCAAGAAATCGATTGTACAAGATTATATTGGAGGTAAAAAAGTCAAGATGCTTACAATTAAATTCGGAGAATGAGTATTCGATGTGGCATGCGAGGTTATGTCACATTGGTGTGGATGCAATGAAAATTATAGTTAAGAAAGATCTAGCAAGAGGATTACCTAAGTTAACAATAGAAAAGGAAACATGTCCCTCATGTTTACTTGGAAAACAAGCAAGGCAATCATTTCTTAAATCTACTTTGTTTCGTGCTACACAAAAGATAGAACTCATACATGGTGATCTTTGTGGACCAATCACACCATCAACGGCTGCACGAAATATGTATATTTTTGTACGAATTGATGATCATTCTCGATATGATTTTTTGTTAAGAGAGAAAGGAGAGGCTTTTACGAAGTTTAAAAGCTTCAAAACATTGGTGGAAAGTGAACGTGAGGGGACTCTAAAAACGTTTAGAACCGATAGGGGCGGAGAGTTTATGTTCATCGAGTTCAAAAGGTTTTGTGAAACACATGGGATTAGAAGGCACTTGACTGCACCGTACTCACCTCAACAAAACGGAGTTGTTTAGAGAAGATATAAAACTTTGATGGAGATGGTTAGAAGTATCTTGAAACACATGAACATGCCTAATTGTATATGGGGAGAAGCTGTAAGGCATGCCACTTATCTTCTAAATCGATTAACAATAAGAGCATTGAAAGACCAAACTCCGTATGAGGCCTTCAAAGGCAAGAAGCCAATTCTTGCACATATCTGTGTATTCGGGTGTGTTATTTATGCTAAGGTAGAGTCATGTCATCTAAAGAAGTTAGACGATAGAACCCGATAACTAGTTCACTTAGGGATTAAACCTGGTTCTAAATCATATCGTTTACTTGATCCAAAGACTCAAAAGATAGTGGTTAGTTGAGATGTCGTTTTTGTGGAAGATAAAAGTTGGAAGTGGAGTACTCAAGATACCGAAAACTCTTGGCCAATAAGTTTTGGATAAGATAAACTTGATTACATAGACAAAGAAGATATGATCAAGGATGAGAAAGAAACAGAAAATAAAGAAGTGGTTGAGATAACCGATGAGGAAGATACTCGACAAGAGGAGCTGCCGAGAAGATCTTCTAGGATAAGATAACACCAAGATACTTAGAAGATTATATTCTCTTAAGTAAAGATGACATAGAACAGTTATTGGTTCACTTAGGGATTGAACCTGGTTCTAAACCATGTCGTTTACTTGATCCAAAGACTCAAAAGATAGTGGTTAGTTGAGATGTCGTTTTTGTGGAAGATAAAAGTTGGAAGTGGAGTACTCAAGATACCGAAAACTATTGGCCAATAAGTTTTGGATAAGATAAACTTGATTACATAGACAAAGAAGATATGATCAAGGATGAGAAAGAAACAGAAAATAAAGAAGTGGTTGAGATAACCGATGAGGAAGATACTCGACAAGAGGAGCTGCCGAGAAGATCTTCTAGGATAAGATAACACCAAGATACTTAGAAGATTATATTCTCTTAAGTGAAGATGACATAGAACAGTTATTGGTTCACTTAGGGATTGAACCTGGTTCTAAATCATATCGTTTACTTGATCCAAAGACTCAAAAGATAGTGGTTAGTTGAGATGTCGTTTTTGTGGAAGATAAAAGTTGGAAGTGGAGTACTCAAGATACCGAAAACTATTGGCCAATAAGTTTTGGATAAGATAAACTTGATTACATAGACAAAGAAGATATGATCAAGGATGAGAAAAAAACATAAAATAAAGAAGTGGTTGAGATAACTGATGAGGAAGATACTCGACAAGAGGAGCTGCCGAGAAGATCTTCTAGGATAAGATAACACCAAGATACTTAGAAGATTATATTCTCTTAAGTGAAGATGACATAGAACAGTTATTGGTTGCAATAAACAAAGAGCCATGGAATTATGAAGAAGCGAAAGGTGATAAAGAATGGCTAGATGCTTGTGATGCCGAAATATCTTCCATAGTAAAGAACAAAACATGGACATTAGTAGATTTACCTCTCGGAGTGAAACCAATAGGTTTGAAGTAGGTTTTTAAAGTCAAAAGAAACTCGGATGGGAGTATAAACAAATACAAAGCAAGGCTAGTGGCAACAGGGTATGTGCAAAAACACGGAATCGACTACAAAAAAGTTTTCGCACCTGTAGCTAGAATCGAAACCATTCGATTCATCATAGCACTAGCAGCTTCAAACGGTTGGGAGATACATCATTTAGATGTCAAAACAGCGTTCCTACACGGAGAACTAAAAGAAGAAGTATATGTGAAACAACCAAAAATATTTATTGCAAAAGGGAAGAAAGAAAAGGTCTACAAGTTACATAAGATACTTTATGGCTTAAAGCAAACACCTAGAGCTTGGAATAATAAGCTAAACTTGATCCTCAAGGAACTAAAGTTTGAAAAGTGTACTAAAGAGTCATCAATACACCTAAATAGAGAAAAGGGACATCTCCTACTTGTGGCCGTTTATGTCGATGACTTGTTAGTCACGAGATCATGTTTGGATATGATACTATCTTTTAAAAAAGATATGTCATCTAAATTTGAGATGAGTGATCTCGGAAAGCTTACATATTACTTAGGTATTGAAGTGATACAAGGAGATGATTTTATAACCATAAAACAAGAAAGATATGCTAAAAGAATTCTTGAAGCGAGTTCAATGAAAGGATGTAACTCGGTTCACATTCCTATGGACACCGGAGTGAAGATGTCTAAAGCACATGAAGAAACAAATATTAATGTGAAAGAATATCGAAGAAATATTGGGTGTCTTTGTTATTTGCTTCACACACGACCAGATTTGTCCTTTTGTGTTGGACTCTTAAATAGGTATATGCAAGAACCAAAAAAATCTCATGGATCAGCATTGAAACAAATTCTAAGGTACTTGCAAGGATCTAGCTCTTATGGTCTTAAGTTTTATCGTAATAACAAGACAAGTCTAGTTGGTTTTAGCGACAATAGTCACAATGTTGATTTGGACGATGGTAAAGGAACAACGAGTCATATTTTCTACTACAATGGATGTTCAATTACTTGGTGCTCACAAAAGCAAGACACAGTTTCTCTTTTATCGTGTGAAGCGGAGTTTATGGCAGCCACCAAGGTAGCAAAACAAGCAATATGGCTCCAAGAACTCTTAAGTGAAATCATGGGAGTGGAGAGTAAGAAGATAAAGATATATTTTGATAATATATCGGCAATTGCTCTCACTTCATTAGAGAATGTGTAGAAAGGGAACAAATCGATGTTGAGCACATTCCCGGAAATGAGCAAAAGGCCGACATACTAACAAAAGCACTCAGAAGGATCAAATTCATGGAAATGAGGGACTTAATCGGAGTACAAGATGTTTCACATGGAGATTTCAAGTTTGAAGGGGAGATTGTTGAAGCAAGCTTGAAGAACAAGCTAACTTGAAGAAAAAGTAGTTTAAGAGATAAGGATAAGTTAGTTATATCTAGGAGACATCTAGTTATAAGTGAATATCCTATTAGAGATAGGATCTTGTCTAAATCTATAAATAAGATATCAAAGTGTGACATATGTTTGTGTGAGAAACTTAGAGTTAATGGAAGATAAGAGTTAATGTAATTAATCGAACATTAGGTATCTCATATATCTTCTGGGTTGACAAATCAATGGTGATGTAACCAAGAAATTGAGAAACACAATTTTAGAGCAATTAGACACTATACAAACAATCAAATTAATAGACAAGAAGGAAATGATACCCCAACAATGTTTTTTCAAAAAGTTAGACATTTATGGTCACAAAAGCTTAGTTTTGCAGTGAATTAAAAAGAAACAATACCTTGTGTAGATAGTCCGGTTGCATATTACCCCATCGATTTGTATTTAAAATAGCTTGAGGCGAGGTAAGGCGGCGAGATGTTGGCTCTACGCTCCAAGCCTAGGCGTTCGCTCATTGACGCCTTTAGTAACTGAGGCGTAACAACACGTTACGTTATTTGTGATTCTATAACCACGTTAGAAGTTAGAAACAATCAAAAAAGTCAAAGTTAGAACCAATAAAAACAGAAGAAGTGTCAATCCATTAAACGTTAAAACCATGTGTCTGAAACACAGAAATGATAATAAACAAAATTCAATGTTTAAAACTTTAAATAAACGTTAATTGTCTAAAACTCTAAAAATCCCCTTCATTATCATCTTCCAAATCCACAAACACGTCATTATTCCCATATCCTCCAAATCTTCTTCAATTTAATCTTCATCATCCTCATCAATCAACCTCATTGGAGTTGGAGTTGGCCTTTGAGATGCTTTTCGAATTGGAGTGGAGCTCGTGGCTGCATTCTTCCCTTTCTCAGCTGAACTTGAAGAATGTGATGCTGCTCTAGTCAGGTAGCTAGGCTCATCAGCTCCAGAAGCCCTGCTTACCATATCCCACTGTTAAATCACCATCATCAAATATAAGACCAACAAACTCAGCAGTTTCCAGCCCATCCATTTTTCCTACTAACTACTCGTTACAATCATCAATATCTTGTAAGCTAATGGGATCAGTTGTGTCTCTCCTATTGTAACGACGTGTTAGAGCATGATTGTACTTAATAAACATCATATCATTCAACCGATCTTGAGCCAATCGATTCCTTTTCTTAGTATGGAGATGTTGAAACACACTCCAATTTCTCTCACAACCGGTTTCACTACACGTGAGACTAAGAAGCTTTATGGGAAATTCTCTAAGTGTTGGGGTAGTTTCTCCAAAAGAAGACCACCACTCAGCTAGTAATTTTGTTGTCCTTTGTCTTATTGCCATGGATGACCAAAGAGTCTTGAAGCATTTTTAAACTGATCCAACTCTTGCAGTATCCAACAGTGTTGTATAAACCTGACATAACCTCTTCAAAATTCACATCTGACCCTAACCCTTTATACTGAAATTTTGGGTTTAAAAAGTAGTCAGCAGCATGCAAAGGCTGATGGAGTTGACATTCCCATCGCTCATCAATGATATCAAATGCATGCTTGTAATTATCTTCTTTATTACTAAAGTTCTTAGCAATCGCCTCCTTAGCCCTATCCATTGCTTCATTGATGTACCCCATAGCTGGGTTTTTTCCCCATCAACCATCCTAAGCACCTTAACTAGAGGACCTGTCAACTTGAGTGCATATAACACATTTCTCCAGAAACTGTCTTGCATAATGATTTGTTTCACCTTCCTTGCTCATGTTTCCTTTGGCCACATAGAATCATTCTAATCTTGAGAATTTACAAAAGTCCTCAAGGCATTCTTGTGGATGTAATACTGCGAAAGTGTGATAAATGATGTAGCAAACCTAGTGACTGCTGGTCTATGTAGATTTCCTTGCTTTGTGAATCTCCTCATCATATTCACAAGAGATGTATGACTATAGATGTAGCAATTAATAAAGATGCAGTTCCTTATTGCTGTCTTCACGGAAGGAATTTTTCCTAAATCATCCAACATAAGATCTATGCAGTGTGTTGCACACGGAAGCCAATATAGATGTGGTATTTTCACCATTAATAGTTTCCCTGCTTTTACATAGTTTGCAGCTTTGTCGATCACCACATGGACAACATTAGTTTCCCCAACATCCTCCACCATACGATCAATCATATTGAACAGAAAACTGGAGTCTTTCACCACCTTTGAAACATCAACTGATTTGATAAAAATCGATCCTTTTGGCGAGTTAACAAGGAATTTAATGATGTCTTTTTGTACAACTGAATCACGCCATCCATCAGACATGATTGAACAACCTTTAGTTGTCCATTCTTCCTTGTGCCTCACCAGCAGATTTTCTGTTGCTTTTATCTCTTTCTTCAGGAGAGGAACTCGTAGTTCATACATAGTTAGTGGCAGAAAACCAGAACTATATTGACCAACTAACTCGAGTGCTTCCTTAAAGCTATCATGGTTAACTGCATTAAATGGAAGCCCTGCATCACAAAACCACCGAGCAATAGCACTACGTGCGTTGTCCCTAAAATATATTTTCTTTCCTTTCTTCCTTTCAAGACATTAGGAGGAGTTGGGGTAACAAACTTGTCCATCGGACCCTTACGCTTCTTCAAATTAGGTTGACCTTGAGGACCTCTGTAACTAGGCTGAGATCAACTAGTTGTTCTTCATAAGCATCATATTGAGTGGCTGGTGATGGCATCATTCGAGTAGTTGCTTTAGCTTCAGCCTTGTTCACCATGAAACGTTTGACTTCTTCCTTCACATGGTCTGGAACGTTAGGACAAAGAGTAACAGAGGTATAGCCTCCAACTAGATGCTGTTTTACACGTTGAACTCCACCATTTGTGATTTTATCACAAAAGTTACACGTCCAATAACCATATTTTTTAGGATCAGGAGTTGCATATTTTCTTGCTGGATCAACTTGCCTAGCATAATCAGAATCAGATATGATGAAAAAAAGGAGTAGGGAGAACAGGAACTAAAGAAACTACAATTGAGAGATCATTCTCCTCATATAATAGAAAAAAGAAAAGAGTTTATGTTAGGAGGTAAAGAGGGAAGAATGCAAAATCAATAGTAGGTTTTTAGATATAGCCACTATATTTTCTGTGTAATTAAGTTTTAAAAAACATAAAAAGGAACTAACTATTACTGTTCAAGCATAATTACCTAAAAAATCAAATAAAGATGATTTATGGAAAATTTACCTTTTTATTTTAAAGGTGTGAAGCGGTGTTAGGCGCACTTAATGGCGAGGTGTGACGGAGCGAGCGCCTTTGTGAAAAATCGCCTAGCCTCATATATACTAGGCGATGGCTGCTAAGCCTTACCTCGCCTTAGCCTAGGCGCTTAGGCATGTTTTTTTAATCACAGGCTTCCGCTTCTATAACTGTTAAGATCCACTCCGATAATTTGGTACCTGAAGTGTCATCTGGCCGACTTAAGGAATGTAACGAAAGCAAAAGGTGAAGAAATTGAATCGATCTCAATGCTAGATGTATTTCAACTAAAATTTTACATTCCTGATGTGTGAAAGTGAAACGTTTGATGAAAAGATTTGAAGGAGGAAGAGGCGATAATGATGACTTGGATTAATATATAATCACTTGTATTTCTCACTTAATTTCATTGGTAATTTCTATAAGACTATTTACAATGGACAACTTGAATTTTTATTTCAACTATTGAACCAATGCAATGAGGTATTGGAAAACAAAAGGATGACATGGCATTTTAGGCTGTTGAATAAAATAAAATAATAACAAAAGTGAGAGATTGTTAGTACGATAAATGAAAATGAGAGAATGTGATATATGAAAAGTGTCCACTTTTGATTTGTTCGCTGATTCTTAAGTTTTTTATTTTCATCCAATATTTATGAACTATATTAATTTCATAAAAACTTGTTTTATTTAAAGAAAAATTTCATTTTCCTATAGTTATTATTATTATTCTATTATAAACTCTTAATTTTAAACACGCAATAACATGAATTCTAACAAACTTTTCAAAATATAAATTCTAATATAGTTTATAATATATAAAAGAAAACAAAAATATAAAATAATATATATGGGTAAGGTGTTGAATTTTATTAAACACAACTATTGTAAAAATATAAAAATTAAAAGGGTATTGAATGATGATGTAGAAGAAAGAAAAGATATAAAAATTAAAAGGGTATTGAATGATGATGTAGAAGGAAGAAAAGATGATTTGCAGTAGAAAAAAAAAAAAGAGTTGAATCTCAAAATCATTGTACATGAGAGCTTGTTGAGGTATCTTCTCTAAAATATTCTAAAATGTCACGTGTCGAGCTCGGGAGAGATATGGTCTCTTTTTATATATATAACTAGGTGAGTGCCCGCGCTACGCGGCGAGATCCTTTTTTAATTTATGTAATTTTGTTGCAATTTTTTTTTATTTTGGGAGAACTATGAGAGGTTTATTACGGAAAGAGAAACAAATGTTTTGAATATTGATGAACAATATTTCGGCTGAATATTTTGTCAACAGTCGAGACTACTTTGATGAATATTGGCCATGTTGAAGTGGTTGAAGTTATTCTTCTCGGTTCCTTTCTGTACAATATAGAAACACTAAAATTACAGCATTGAAGTCTTACATACATCAATATGGGTATTTATTGTATATGAAATTAAATATGGCATGATAGTGAAGATTGTTGAAAATCTCTTTGTATACGACATTTTTAATGGCTGATTTGTTTTCTTTTTGTGTGGTGGCACTCCAAATTCGTAGCCCTTCTTTTGATGTGACGCGAGATAAAGCAACATAGAGTTGGCCATGACTGAATACAAGCTTGGGAAGCTTCGTTCTCTATGTAGCCCTTCGATCTCTATGTAGTAATTTTCTAGAGAAGGTTCGTTCGGAGTATTGACACTTTTAGCCTCGCTATTCCCAACTTGTAAAATCCATGCAGCAAAGTTTTTTTCGTCTTGCTTCATTCTCATGTTTTTGGTAAGAGTGGCAACGTAACAAATTTGCTAAATGTAAGATCTATTAAGTGTTGCGAGAATTGTATCTTGTCTGCTTCCTTGTGAGATGACTGGTAATATTTGTCTGAAATCTCCACCTAACAAAATTGTCTTTCCCCCAAATAGTTTTGCTTCTGCATCTGGGTCGGTAAAACTCATGATATCTCTTAATGTGCGATCTAATGCTTCAAAAGTGTGACGATGTGCCATTGGTGCTTTATCCCATATGATTAGATCTGCTGTCTCAACCAATTCTGCGAGCATTGTTCTTGGTTTGATATCACACATCGAGTCTTCATGGAGATCTATTGGTATTTTAAATCGAAAATGAGCAGTTCTTCCTCCTAGTAGAAGTGTTGCGGCTATACCTGAAGTTACAACAGGGATGACTATACGTTTTTTGGATCGGAGTTTGGAAATTATTTTCCTATAAATATAAGGTTTTCCAGTACCACCTGGGCCATTAACGAAAAATAGTCTTCTTTTGTAGTTGATGATTGAATCCATGACTGCTTCGTAAACGGCAAGTTGCTCTTCATTTAGGTTGGACAACAATTGAATGTGGTTAGCTCTTTCTTCATCTTTATTGTAACTTAACTCATCCCGTACCATTGAGTACAATTGAATGTTGATGATCTGTAATCTTGTAGTGAGAATAGCTGGGGACAACCTCAAAGTTGTTAAGTATATAAACATTGCCTTCTTCGAGCTGGTTTTTGAATTTCTCCATGCGACGGTGGTAGATGGACCCTTGCATTACGGTTTCCTGAATATGTATGGATAAACGAAAATGATGTGTAAAGTACTGAACATCGATGGGAATGACTTTTGTACATTAAGTACATTAGTTGAAACGTAGAAAACTATATTAGCACATTTTATGTTAAAAGAAAACGTTAAGCATGTAGGGCACATAATTACTTTGATTTTTGTTGTAGGTAAGAACTATTGGTAGAGTTTTATGTTAGTGGAGATGTTGGTTACATCCTTTTTATCAAAAGTAAACCCATAATATACGACTTTCATACCTTTTCATCCAATAGTAAGAAATCAAGGCTGATGAGAGCTCCATTCTGTTTGGGGTTTCGTGCCTCCCACATACGTAAAATGCGGACTATGACATGCTGCATTGTTTTCCCCACAACAAGTTCAGTGAGAGGTATGTTTTTTGGAATGAGAGCAGAGGAATTTGGTGTTTGAGAAGCCATATGATAGTAATTTAGGATGAATTACTGGAGATAGAACAAGTTGTTGTCATGTACGATTATATAGATATAAGTTGGGAGAGTTGAGTAGTCACTGGATGTTTTAATTGTGTGTTCATAGTAATTAAGATATGTGTTAATTATTTTCTTGTAGCTGTAAGTGTAGGAAGAGAAACAATTAAACGTTATACTTTCTTATTTGTAGAAAGGTGAATGGATTAACAGAATTCAATACATTTCAACCTTAACATTGAAACTTTTGGGATTCCAAATGAAATTTATTGTGTTTTTACCTTAAATTTAATTATAAGAATGACTCCATAGTAATAAGAGAGAAACATATATAGTGACTTAAGTTAATAGTGGAAGTGATTTAATGTCTTTTAATGTAGAATAATTGAATTATTGTATTGTTAATGTCTCATGAAGAGTATTGGTTACTTGAAGGTTAAGTAGTGTTGATAACTCATCATTTTTAAGTTTCAACATCACGTATCTTTTTAAGAAAAGTAACCAATGAAATTATTTTATAAATCCAAGTCATCTAATACTTAAGACTATGTTCAATGATTTTTGTATACATCACCCAAATTCAGAACAAGGTGATACAATAAACCATCGTTGAAGGAGAAAAAGAAAGATAATTAGACTGTGACTAAACATGTGTTGTAAAGTACTCCAGCCTTCTAAAACAAAGGTAAAACTGAACTGAAACCTCTACTTATATGAACTTATTTGTAATATGACATAAAAATGTGACATATGTTTGAACACAAAGCATAATTATTGTTGATAATAGAAGAGATAATACAAAATTACCCGATTTAGTTACAAACATTAGTAAAACTTTGTGATTGAAAAACAAGAATGTATAAAACATCACAGTAGCAGACTTCAGATATGCTTTGTGATATAACAGTACATGACAACCTCTGCATATAAATAAGACAGAACGACCATACATAGCAATGGTTTCAAAAGAGACATAAGAGTAAAAACGTATCAGCTGACATGTGTTGAAAATTCCTGTAGGTTATGGACAGAGTTGTGGTTGTGATTCCTGGTGCGTCGGGCTGCTCACGTTCACAGGCGTGGAAGTTTCTGGTTTCAAAGAATGTGATGGCACAATGCATTTTTATTGAGAAAGCCATGTCTGTCAAGGAACTAAAGCAGTATCTGGAGAAAGAGTTTAAAGCAGACATGGAAGGAAGTGTTACAAAGGTGAATAACGGCTGCAACAGATTCATGAAGAGTAATGGTTACTTGAAGGTTAAGTAGTGGAGAGGAAAGTTAGTTTTTGATGAGTTGGATTAATCAAACAATTTAATTGGTGTTTTTTAGATGATGTGTCATGCTAATGTGTCAGCACCAGAAGAGACAACCCTGCTTTTATATATATAATTGGTTGAGTCCACTTAATTTACTAATATGTGATTATGTAAATTAACTATTAGTTATGTTGTGGTTCAAGAGTTTATATTGGTTCTATATTAATAAATATTGGTTTAGTTAACATTGATTATTAATTAACGGTTGGAGTATTAAACTAAAACATAGGTGGTTATTTAACTATTGGTTCGGTTGTAATTTAAGAATTTATATTAGTTCTATATTACTTAATAATTAATTGACTATAGTTAACGTTGGAAGCAATTAAAAAAGAGATGAATATCATTTAATTATTGTTTTAATTATTTAGGTAAAAAGGCAACAAAACTGGTTTACTTGTTGATGAGTTTTTCCTTTATAATTCTTAGATAAAATATAAAAAAACGTATTTACATCACAATAACTGAATTTAAATTTCAAAAAGATATCAAAGAACCAAAAAAATGATTATGAAAATATTTATTATCTTAACATTCTCCATGAAGTAGGAGGTTAGAAATCGTTACCGTCCAACTAGTAAATTAAGTGAGTAAATAATTGTTGTTGTCCAATAAACTTAATAAAGAGAGACCGATCGTTAATCTGATTCATTCATATTCCACATGGGCGGCTCTTTCCGTTACCTCATTAGGTATTTTTCATTTCTATGCAAATTCAGTCTCATATTCATTACATAATCCAAGCACTTTTTTTTGTTAATATCATATCAACAAGTTTCTATCTATAATCTAATCCAACTTTTAATTTTTTACTTAGTTTACTAATTTTTAAAAAAGAAATCAAACTTTATATATTATAATCATTAGTTGAATCATTCTAACTACCGGAATAAAAAAAAACTCGGCAAACACTCTTTTTCTTAACTAAATGAAACTGTTTTTTCTGAAGCCACATCATTTTAGTATTTGAAAACATGCCACATTTTTGTAGAATTTTCTTATTTTCTTTTATTTTCCAACGAATGTAAAGTTTATTTGATCTCACAAGTTGCAAAAAAATTTAAAAATGTAAATCAAAACCGACTATAGGATCTACTCGACTATTATATCTATTAGCCCATTATCCAAGAACATTATGTACGTATATTAATGTGCCTGCCATCTATCCATATCTCCTTCTCTAAACCCATTTACTAGCCAAGAAAAATACTAATATCTTTTTTTCTGTAAATGAAAAAATACTAGTATTATATCATATGAGTATGAAAATACACCACATATCAATAACTCAAATTTTCTCTAAAATCCAAACAATATCACATCTAGATTATTACATGATTTTTTTGAACTAAACAATATAAAAAAGTATATGTAGACTTAGTCATTTCACCAAAGATAATTTATCGTATATAAGCAACCGATTGGTAAGAACTACAGAATTGTTGTAGGATTTACCGATCAGACCCAAAGTATATTTATATATAAAAATATACTGCATGCATTTACATTTACTTCTCAAAAATGTAGATGTACATGCACACTTATAAATGTTGCCATATTAAAGACAGTCCATTAAATGAATTTAGTTGTTTGGTGATTGCAAAGCTTATAAGTTCCTCTCTGTCGTGTTGTTTGGTTTGTTCCCTCTTACTATTTACTATCCTACCAATTAAAAGAATCAAAAAAAAAAGTAATTTTTTTTTTCTCTCTATAGCACTGTTATATCTACTTAGAGAGAGAGAGAGAGAGAGAGAGAGAATAAAATCATGGACCTGGAGAGCTCGAGTAGTGGCCGGAGGCAGCTGCCGTCAAAAGCAGAGATGAGCCGTGGTGCGTATTTGGCGTGGGAAGACTTGACGGTGGTAATACCCAATTTCAGTGATGGTCCGACTCGAAGGTTGCTCCAAAGGCTAAACGGGTACGCAGAACCGGGTCGGATCATGGCTATAATGGGTCCTTCTGGATCCGGAAAATCCACTCTCCTTGACTCTCTTGCAGGTTCGTTTTTCTTGTAACAATTCAACTGCATGCATATCGTTTATAATAATGTTTCTGTCTAAACTATTACCCTAATTTTGTAATAGCTACTTAATCTACTAAATTATTTCACATCGAAAATTGTGATCATTCGAATCTAGTATATATAAGATAAAAAAAATTCCACTAGAAATTCTATATAACTAGAGAATCTTTTATTTTATATATAATATATTAAAATAATCTCAAATTTTAAGTGAAACATGAAATCTGGTTAATTTTGCATAGAATTATATAAAACGCCTGATATAATATAAAAACCATTTTTTTTCCCCAAAAACCTCTCTGCCTACTGCATCCGGAAGACAGACCAAATAGTCCGTAATTAGAAATATGTATATTGATTACCAAACCTATCACATCAAATTAGATCAACTTTGACTTGCAAATTAAAGTTATAAATCTTTTATGTTCACCTTTGCTATATATATATATATATATGTGTAAATACTTGAAAATTTGATTTTTGAAAGATTAATGTATAAATACAATCTTAGATTGCATGCAAGAAAC
>JAKUCM010005426.1:0-29569 GCA_023374145.1 Lepidium sativum | reverse complement strand
TATATTCTGGTAGCAGTTGACTACGTTTCCAAGTGGGTAGAGGCGATTGCATGCCCAACAAACAACTCTAAAGTAGTGCTGAAACTTTTCAAGAGCATCATCTTTCCAAGGTTTGGGATTCCAAGAGTCGTAATAAGTGACGGTGGTACTCACTTTATTAACAAGGTGTTCGAGAGTTTATTGAAAAAGCATGGGGTCAAGCACAAGGTAGCAACTCCGTATCACCCTCAAACAAGCGGACAGGTGGAGATATCAAACAAACAGATAAAAGCTATCCTAGCAAGAGTAGTGGGAGTGTCAAAACGAGACTGGGCAGTCAAGTTGGATGATACACTGTGGGCGTACATAACAGCATTCAAAACTCCAATTGGTAGGACACCATTTCAGTTACTCTACGGGAAGTCATGCCACTTACCGGTTGAAGTGGAATACAAGGCACTGGGGGCGACTAAGTTCTTAAATTTTGACATCAAGAACGCTCAAGAGAAAAGACTTATGGATTTGCATGAGTTAGAGGAGGCCAGACTTGAACCCTACGAGAGTTCAAAAATTTACAAGGAAAGGACTAAGGCATTTCAAGACAAGAAGATCGCACCCAAGAAGATCACTGGTGGTGGTCAAGTATTACTATTCAATTTGAGACTTAAGTTGTTCCCTAGAAATTTGAAGTCGAGATGGTCTAGTCCGTTCAAAGTCAAAGCAATTCTACCATATGGAGCTGTAACTCTAATAAACAAGGAGGGTAAAGATTTCACAGTGAACGGCCAGAGAGTTAAGCCCTACTTGGCCAATGAAACCGAACCCGAGGGAACTTCGGTTCTTCTCGATGAACCACCTCACCTCTAATGAGGGTGGAGAGTCAAGCTCGTGACTTTAAACAAGCGCACTTGGGAGGCAATCCCATGATATCCTTTGTAAATATTTTAGATTATACTTTGAAATTTTTTTTTTTCTCCCAGGAGTCCTGTGATCTGTACCACAGCACGGTCACCACGCAGCAGCAAAATAGACTCTATTTACGAAAAAAAAAAAAAGGATGAAGAGACATCACCTTGTCTCTTTATGCTTCTCTCCACGTTTCCTTGTCTCCCCACGCCAAACACCACTTCACTCTTTCCCTCAATAAATTCACACATCTTCACTTAATCATCTTCATCACTTCACTTACTCTTCTCACTCACTTCACTTATTCTCCATTGTTTTAGGAAAGCACTCCTGCCGCACCAGCTCCGGCTCCAGCTCCCGTCCGACGACGCCTCTCGAGTCCGAGTCCGCAGTCCGCCCCTGTTTTAGTCCGAGTCCGAGTGTCGCTGTCCGCACTCGAGTCCCGCACGCAGCTCCAGACCCCACTTGAGTCCCGCGCAAGTTACGCACAGTCCAACTCGAGTCTCGGCACCGCTTCAAGTCCGAGCTCGAGTGCCGCTCCAGTCCGAGTTCGAGTACCGCTCGAAGTCTCGCTCGAGTCCGCAAGTCTCGCCCCCGTCCGAGTCCGAGTCCGAGCGAGTGCCGCAGTCCGTCCAAGTCTGAGTCCGAGTCTGAGTGCCGCAATCCGCACTTGACCGTCTGCACGCGCCCGCACTCGAGTCCCGCTGTCCGCACTCGAGTTCTGCGCTCGAGTCCCGCTGTCTGCGAACGAGTCCGCAGTCCGCACTCAAGTCTCGTCCGAACGCGCCCGCACTCGAGTCCCGCTATCCGCACTCGAGTCCCGCGTCTGAGTCCGCACTCAAGTTCCGTCCCGCACACGCCTTCCGTCCGAGTGCCGCACCAGCTCCCGACTCCACCCGAGCAACACGCGCCGTTCACTCGACCACTGCTCGAGTCGCGCGCCTCACCACTCCACACAGCAGCTTCACCGCATGGTCAACCTAGTCACAATGAGGAGATGCAGCGGTTCCTCGTCAAGAAAACGGACAACACTTTTAACGGTAGAAGAATTACCATTATATGTTGAAGATAACAACTCAGCCTCAGATCTAATGCAAAGGCGAGAAGAGATACGCAGCAGCAAGGCCGTTTCTGTTGAGCCAGAGAGCGATGACATGCTCGACAATAACGAGAGCATAATTGAGGGAGACGATGGAGGAGACGACTTTGACTGCGATGGAGAACGGCGAAAAGTAGGGTATAAAGACGCGATCAACGCCTTTGAACATAGCGAGTTCTAGGTACAAGATACGTACATCGACCCACGATAATCAAGCTCGGGATTGCCAAGGATGTCAATTTTCTACTACATTCAAGTGGTCTAACACAGTACGTGTCCAATTCTCGAGAATCATATCCAAAGGAGACAATTCAATTCTGGGCATCAGTCATGTTGCGCGAATACTCCAGCAAGCACGACAGTTTGAAGCGAACAGGTGGATTTGGTGAACTCACATTCGAAGTCAACAACATCAAGAGTTCGTTCACAGTGACACAATTCGAAGAGCTCTTTCAACTTCCTCCTTGCGACGGGCTTGACACTGAATTCAACAGTGAAGAGTTGGATCACTTGTGGCTCGTGATGGCAGGTCCGACTTCATATAACCCCTCTGACAGTAAGTGTACGAGCATAAGAAATCCAGCGATTCGTTACTACCACAGAGTCATCGCCAACACTTGCTTCGCCAGAAACGAATCAGGATATGTACGGGTAACTAAATTGGAGATGATTGACCAAGTTCTGGTCCAAGTTCTCAACAACGCTGGAGATTACGGAATGGTATTCATAGGGGAAGAAAAAGGAGTCAGGTTCACTAAAGTGTTAATGAAGCATCTGACCACCTACCGCAGATGGGCATCTAGATTAACAACCAAAAGTAAGGGAATCATTCGAATTGGCGGGATAGTGACAAGGATTCTTGAAACATGCAACATTCCACTAAAATCAAGACCAATCCCCCTGGAATGGATCGACGCAAATTACCTAAGATCAACTTGGTTTCTATCAACTTCACCACCAGGTGGGGCTTTGCTATATAATTTCACGAACCCCGATTCAGGAAATGACTCACGGATAGGATTGCACAACGTGGAATACACCGCACTCAACAAAATAGGTAATGATGCTTTCATTCCACCAGAAGAGATACTTTATGGGAAACGAAATCGCAAGGACTCTCGAGGTGAGAGAATAGATCCACAAGAGCAAAGAGAAGTGTCACCTGAGCAGACAGACAAAGTGCCAGAATGTTTTTATTTTGAAGAGTACGCACACCCGCGGATGACCAAAGGAGTGGCAGCAGCTCACAAAAACATCAGTCTTCTGCAACGATTCTGTAAATGGACTTCTGAAAAGGTGACAACGTTGGAAGAGCAGTTCATAGATTTCAAGATAAGCTCCAATTCTCACCCCACAGGGGACTCGATTCCTCCAGAAATCAGAGAACGAAACTCCCAACCTCGCCGACGCTCCACGTCAACCGCATGGGAAGTCAGAGAGCATTCCACATCGGAACAACCGCGACGTGCATTCTCATACACAAAGAGACCAATGCATTCTCAACAGCAGCACAACGCAGTACCAGAACCATTTCATCTTGATCTAAATGAATCCATGCAACCTGCGCCAACAGTTGACCTTCCCTTTGAGCAGTACAACTACGCCACGGAGAGCACCCCAGAATTACATCTAGAGTCGAGTCCTGAACAACCACTTCAAAGGAAACAAACTCGCCGCCGAAGAAGATCAAGGACCGCACCACCGCCACAAGAGTCCCAACAACAAGATTTCAGCAGCAACAACACCACCCAGAGGCTTTCCAACCCAACACCTTTCAACCGCAAATGGATGCCAACTTTTTGGACCCAATCAGATCTACTGCAAACTTTTTCACCTACAATACCCCGCCAGAGCAGCAGCAGGAACCACAACCCCATGACACCAGCCTCGACGACGACCCTACTGGATGGAAACTCTACTGGTGAGGTAAACGACCCCAACTCTCCTTGTACATACATTTATATCAATTACTCTAGGATTTTCCTTCCGACTTTGATTACACAAGGGACTGTGTTGTTTAAGTTTGGGGGAGAGTCCTAATTCTTATTAACATGTTTTCTGTGTTTCTTAGTTTGAATTCTCCACATAAATCATGCATCTCACGTAAGGCATAGAAAATCCATAAAAATTTCTGAAAATACATCATTCAAAAACAGAGTGCTCATGTAGCTGCACTTCATTCACATAGGATTGAGTCTAGAGTTTTGGGAGCCATCTTGTTAATGATAGACATTCTTGCTAGGTTGATTGGCTAGTAACCATAGTGAACTCTTAGACCTGCGTTTTTCTTCCCTTTCGAAACCTAATTGGTAGATCATTCACCTTTGAAACATTTGCTTATGTTGTGTCTCGAAAGGACCTGGTTTGTTTCCTCTTAAATTGAATTTAACTTTGCCAAATTAGGGGCTTGAGATGCATTGAGTTTGATCCTTCCTTGAGCTTAGCCTGTCAATTAGAAACATTAGAACAAAAAATAACTCAGCTCACTTTATGAGGTTTAAGGTGAACGGGGACTGTGCGTAAACCCGTACTTTCTTGTGTTATGATATTGCCTAAGGTGAACGGGGACTGTGCGTAAACCCGTACTTTTTCGTGTTCACTGAGAAAGCTAAGGTATTGACGCCTAAGGTGAATCAGGGTTGTGCGTAAACCCGTACTTCCTTGTATTCATTGATAAAGTTGGAGCAAAAATCATGAGTTTGAGCAAAAACCGAATGTAAAAGAAAAATGAATGATAAATGTGTTGAAGCAATTAAGTCTTGGTAAACTCTTGGAAGTTGCATCGATATGACTATGATCAATAACCCCTCTCGAGGCTTGCACCTTTGGAAATAGGAATCAAATTTGTGTTTCTTAAGAGTCCATCTAAGCAATAGGGATATTTGGATAAGATGCTAAGCCTTGACGAGAGTAGATTGTGTTTTTACAATGGAATAATGGTTCACTTGTGGATTACAGTTTGTTGGCCTGGTAGGTTGTTTGTTTGAAGCGAGATGTTCCCTTTGTCAGCAACCTCTCTTCCATCTTAGCTCTATGCGTTTGCTTGAGGGCAAGCAAAGTCTAAGTTTGGGGAAGTTGATATACACGTATTTTAACATATTTTAGGAACCATTTCTAGTTCACTTTTCATACATATATGTTACATTTACGTCGTATTCGAGTCATATATAGGTGTTACGCGCATGTTACATTTGCATAGCATACGGATTGCATTTGGGGTTATTTTCAGGAAATGGGACTCGGATTGGCACTCAGGGGTAACTTACCCAGTGGGACTCGGACTGTCACTCAGCGGTAACTTACCCAGTGGGACTCGGACTGGCACTCAGCGGTAACTTACCTAGTGGGATCTCTCTCGGACCGTCACTCAGCGGTAACTTCCCCAGTTGGACTTCACCTTTGACGTGTCAAGTCAACTTCACCTTTGACGTGCCAAGTCAACTTTACTCCTGACGGGCCAAGCCCACTACGCCTTTGACGGTCCAATGACTCGACTCGGCCCACGAAGTCGAGTCAACTATCTTTCTTAACTTTTCCTTTTTTACTTTTTAGGTAAAATGGGGGAACGAGTATAAATACCCCCGTAAGGTTACAAAGAAAAACACGCTTGAACACTGTTTCAGAACCCTTCGAGTTTTTCATTGTTGTAATCTCAGAACAAGAACTCCACTTTCGTTTTATGATCTTTTGAATTTCAGTTTGTTTTTACTCTCAGTTTTATTTCTGAATTTTATTATTATGTCTTCCACCTTTAGTGTTATCTTGATTGTTTTACCTATGAAGTCTGAGTAGTTAATTTAGGGTTCCTGAGGGAACGGACGAGATCAGCGTGGACCTTAAAGTCATCTAAGTCACTTAAGAGTAGAATAATATCATCTCTTTTGTTTTGGTGTTGTTAATGTTTGTTCCTTTCTGATCAATTGAAACATGATTTTAGACGTTTAACTCCCGACGGGTGCGTTGAACCGTCTGACTTAACTGTTTCAAAGATCTACATTCTTAGCCTAAGGGATTAGTTGTCTGATATGCACGCATTTTAACATATTTTATGAACCATTTCTAGTTCACTTTTCATACATATATGTTGCATTTACCTCTTATTCGCGTAACATATAGGTGTTACGCGCATGTTACATTTGCATAGCATACGCATTGCATTTGGGGTTATTTTCAGGAAATGGGACTCGGACCGTCACTCAACGGTAACTACCCCAGTGAGACTCGGACCGTCACTCAGCGGTAACTACCCCAGTGGGACTCGGACCGTCACTCAGCGGTAACTACTCCAGTGGTACTCGGACTGGCACTCAACGGTAACTACCCCAGTGGGACTCGGACCGTCACTCAGCGGTAACTACCCCAGTGGGACTCGGACCGTCACTCAACGGTAACTACCCCAGTGGGACTCGGACCGTCACTCAGCGGTAACTACCCCAGTGGGACTTCACCTTTGACGTGCCAAGTCAACTTCACCTTTGACGTGCCAAGTCAACTTCACCTTTGACGTGCCAAGTCAATTTTACTCCTGACGGGACAAGCCAACTACGCCTAAGACGGTCCAATGACTCGACTCGGCCCACGAAGTCGAGTCAACTATCTTTCTTAACTTTTCCTTTTTTACTTTTTAGGTAAAACGGGGGAACGAGTATAAATACCCCCGTAAGGTTACAAAGAAAAACACGCTTGAACACTGTTTTCAGAACCCTCCGAGTTTTTCATTGTTGTAATCTCAGAACAAGAACTCCACTTTCGTTTTATGATCTTTTCAATTTAGTTTCAGTTTGTTTTTACTCTTAGTTTATTTTCTGAATTTTATTACTATGTCTTCCACCTTTAGTGTTATCTTGATTGTTTTACCTATGAAGTCTGAGTAGTTAATTTAGGGTTCCTGAGGGAACGGACGAGATCAGCGTGGACCTTAAAGTCATCTAAGTCACTTAAGAGTAGAATAATATCATCTCTTTTGTTTCGGTGTTGTTAATGCTTGTTCCTTTCTGATCAATTGAAACATGATTTTAGACGTTTAACTCCCGACGGGTGCGTTGAACCGTCTGATTTAACCGTTTCAAAGATCTACATTCTTAGCCTAAGGGATTAGTTGTCTAAGGTGTTTATTAGGCTCGTTTAAACTGTTGTTTCATGCTAGCTAGGTTGTTAAACGCTTATGATGATAAGGTCTGTTGATAGCTTCGCTAAGGCTATTTACCACGAGAGTGGACTCAGTAGTTATGAGTTTATTGCCTAGAGATCTGCTCTGTGTGAGTTTGATAAGCGATTTAGTGACTTTAAGTGAAACGCTGATCCATGATCTCCGCCCCTTAAGAAACCCTTTCTCTTATTCATTGTTTACACTTGACATTGCTCTTTACTGCACTTTGCTACACTATTTGTTCTTTACTGCACTTTGTTACACTAATTGCTCTTTACTGCACTTTGTTACACTATTTGTTCTTTACTGCACTTTGTCACGCTATGTGCTCTTACTGAACTTTGTTCCGCTGTTTACTTTTCACTTTTGCTTTCGGTTCCCGTTATCTAAATTGCTCACTTAGGTCGATAGATAACAAACCACTTAATTAACACGGCTTGAATTAGAGTAGTCTATCACATTTTAATTGCTAGTTACACTCCCACTTGGATTGACACCTATTGTACTACATCGACATTAGCATAATAGGATTTGAAAAACATTGAAAAATCTTGTTATCAAATTGGCGCCGTTGCCAACTGGGTTTTTGTTAACTACATTTAGAATTTTAGACTTTCTGAGATCAAGTTCTTTTTACCCCACATTACTCACCCACTTCTGGTTCTGTCTCAGGTGAATTTGCAATTCTGCTATTCAACTCGACCTCACCACTCGAGTTAAGGTCACCTGTTGCATGCATACACGTTCTAAAGGCAGTCAGAACCTTCTCAGTTTTAAAGACAGTATCGACAGACTCCCACGTCAGTTGCAAAAGCAGAGAAACTGTACCAACTCCGATCTAGACATCATGTCAATGGATCACCCAACCGGATCAAACACACAACATCTCCCCCAAGATATACCTGCAATGGGACCTCACCAGAGGAGGCCTCGAACGATTGGGGCTGGTGATGCACCTAGCACACACACACTGCGACATGGGATTGTACCTCCTGCTATACCTAACAACAATTTTGAAATTAAAAGTGGTACAATTGCCATGATTCAGAACAACAAGTTTCACGGGCTATCAGCTGAGGATCCTCTTGACCATCTAGATGAATTTGAAAGACTTTGTGACATGGTTAAAATCAATGGCGTCAGTGAGGATGCCTTGAAACTTAGGTTGTTTCCGTTTTCATTGGGAGACAAAGCACGCCTCTAGGAAAAGCGCATACCTACATGCACAATCACTTCATGGGATGAGTGTAAGCGAGCTTTTCTAACAAAATACTTCTCCACATCAAGGACTGCAAAACTCCGCAATGAAATTTCTAGCTTTGTACAAAAGAACGGCGAATCATTTTCTGAAGCTTGGGAGCGGTTCAAAACTTACCAGTCTCAATGCCCTCATCATGGTTTTACCGCAGAGTCTCTACTTAGCACACTCTACCGTGGCGTTCATCCTAAGATACGTATGCTCCTTGATACAGCAAGCAACTGGAATTTTTCCAACAAGGATGTTGAAGACGGTTGGGAGCTAGTAGAGAATTTAGCTCAAGCAGATGGTCAATACAACGAAGAATACGACAGAACTGTACGAGGTACGGTACACTCAGACCCCGTAAGTAGAAAAGAAATCAACGCACTGAATGCAAAACTGGATAAATTGCTAGCAGTACATCAGAAACCAGTCAACCAGGTATGTCAAGAAGAACTCGAGTATGAGGAGGATGAACAGATTGAAGAACTTAGCTATGTTCAGAACCAGGGCAATGGATACAAGCCATACAACACCTACAAACAGAATCCTAACCCCTCTTACAGAAGCACCAACGTTGCTAACCCACATGACCAAATCTACCCACCCAAGCAACAACACAACCAACCCAAACCATTCCACCCTAAGCAGCAGTACCCCCAAAGCTATCAACCAAGTAAGCCGGCTCCGCCAGGATACGAACCTCCAGCTCAAACTGTTCCTCAACAGACCCCAGAAGTCATGGATATTCTGCAACAAATACTAAAAGGACATACAGCAACTGCAACAGAACTCACAAAGAAATCGCTGAAGTACACTCCAAAATTGATGCATCACATCATGACCTCAATTGTAAGTTCGAAACACTAAACTCACGGCTAAAGTTTGTCGAGAATCAGCAAGCCTCTTCTTCAACTATGAAAACTAGAGGGCAACTCCCAGGAAAAGCAGTTCAGAATCCGAAAGAGTGCCACGCTAATGCAATCACCCTTAGAAGTGGACGTGAGTTACTAATTCGCGCAGAACGTACAAAAGATACTGAGGACAGTATGGATCAAGAAGAGGAGGATGACCTTATCAGCGATAAGGCTGAAAAGTCCTTATGAGAAACACAACTCGACTCCCCAGTGCCAGTTAACCACAACCGTGTGAAACAAAATTCACCACATTCAGCGGAAAACGTCACTCTTGAATTCCAACTCGAGCCAAATACTCAAGCGACACGATCTGAAGCTCAAAAGCAGCCAGCACCACAAGAAACAGTTAAACCGTTTGTTCCCCCTCCTTACAAACCACAGTTTCCTTTCCCACAGAGATTCAAAAAGGAAGTCGCTGAGAAGTACAAAGCACTCTTTGATAGGCAAATTCAAGGCATTGAGCTCAAAGTCTCATTATTAGATGCCTTTATGTTGATGCCACCTTACCAGAAATTTCTTAAAGATGCAATTAAGGAAAGAACGAAAGAGGTCGAAGGTATGGTCGTGCTCACTCACGAAATCAGTGCCATCATTCAAAGAAAAGCAATACCAAAGAAGCTAGGTGATCCTGGAACCTTCACCATTCCTTGCTCACTGGGACCCTTATCCTTCAGCAAGTGCCTATGTGATCTTGGAGCATCAATAAGCCTCATGCCACTTTCTGTTGCAAGGAGATTGGGTTTCGATAACTACAAATCTTGCAAGATTTCGTTGGTTCTAGCGGATAGGTCAGTACGAATCCCTCACGGGATCTTAGAAGAACTTCCTGTAAGGGTAGGAGGAGTCCAGATACCAACTGATTTCGTTGTTTTAGACATGGATGAGGAACCCAAGGACCCGTTACTCTTTGGAAGACCATTCTTGGCTACAGCTGGAGCAGTCATTGATGTTCAGAAAGGAGAAATCCAACTTAACCTCGGACCAGACTTCAGAATGAAGTTCAACATTAATGATGCAATGAAAAAACCAACCATAGAAGGACAAATGTTCTCAGTTCAGGAAATGGATGCTTTGGTTGATGAGTTATTAGAGGAATTGGCTGCAGATGACCACCTACAGGTTGCATTGACTAAGTCAGCTACGGATGGATATTTGAGCATGGAAGCTGAATGTTATAGGAAACTTCTTGACGTTCACAGTCCAGTAAAGAATGATGTGGTGATTGAAGAATTGGTCGCACCGGCTGCTAAAGTTAAACCAATACACCAAAATTTGACAGTAACTGCGTCAGACTTGAGTTCTGGACTCGAGTTGAATTCACTCCAGTGCACCACATCAACTGTTGCTGACGAGTGGTCTGAGCTTAAGGCTCCAAAAGTGGAACTGAAACCGCTTCCATCAGGACTGAGGTACGCTTTCTTGGCTTCTAACTGCACTTACCCTTGTCATTGTAAATGATTCTTTGAGTAGTGATGAGTTGAACATGTTGTTAAACGAATTAAAAAGATTTAGGAGTGCACTAGGTTATTCTCTAGCTGACATTAGAGGCATATCACCAAATCTTTGCACTCATAGGATTCATCTTGAAAACGAATCACATTCAAGCATTGAGCACCAAAGAAGGTTAAATCCAAATCTAAAAGAAGTGGTCAAAAAGGAAATTCTTAAGTTACTGGATGCTGATATTATATATCCAATTTCTGATAGTAAGTGGGTTTCACCTGTTCATTGCGCCCTAAAAAAGGAGGAATCACTGTGGTTAAAAATGAAAAAAATGAACTAATTCCCACTAGAACTATAACGGGCCATAGGATGTGCATTGATTATAGGAAGCTAAATTCATCATCTAAGAAAGATCACTTCCCACTTCCATTCATTGATCAAATGGTAGAACGGTTAGCTAATCACAAATACTACTGTTTCTTACATGGATATAGTGGATTCTTTCAAATCCCTATACATCCCGATGACCAAGAAAAAACCACTTTCACTTGCCCCTATGGAACATTTGCATATAGAAGAATGACATTTGGTTTGTGTAATGCACCTTCTACGTTCCAACGCTGCATGACTTCTATTTTTTCAGATCTGATTGAGGAGATGGTTGAAGTTTTCATGGACGAGTTCTCTGTCTATGGCTCCTCCTTCTCCTCTTGTTTGTCAAATCTGTGCAGGGTACTTAACAGGTGTGTAGAAACAAATTTGGTGCTGAACTGGGAGAAGTGTAATTTCATGGTTAGGGAAGGTATTGTTCTTGGACACAAGATATCAGAAAAGGGTATTGAAGTTGATAAAGCCAAAATTGAGGTAATGGTTCAGCTGCAACCCCCTAAGACAGTAAAAGATGTCAGAAGTTTCCTGGGACATGCTGGATTCTACAAAAGATTCATCAAGGATTTCTCAAAAATAACAAGACCACTGACACGCTTGCTATGTAAGGAAGTCGAGTTCGACTTTAACTCGGACTGCCATGAGGCGTTTTTAAAAATCAAAAAAGCTTTGGTTTCTGCCCCAATAGTCCAATCTCCAGACTGGACTATACCGTTCGAGATTATGTGTGATGCAAGTGATTATGCAGTGGGAGCAGTCCTAGGTCAGAGGAAGGACAAGAAGATGAATGTTATCTATTACGCCAGCAGGACACTTGACGACGCCCAAGTCAAGTACGCAACCACTGAAAAAGAACTCCTAGCCGTGGTCTTTGCTTTTGAGAAATTTAGGTCTTACCTTGTTGGTTCCAAGGTAATTGTGCACACAGATCACACAGCATTGAAGTACCTGATGAAAAAGAAGGACGCTAAGCCAAGGTTACTGAGGTGGATACTGCTACTGCAAGAGTTTGACATGGAAGTAGTGGACAAACCTGGAGTGGAGAACGGGGTAGCCGACCACCTATCACGGATGATGATAGAAGACTTGATCCCAATAGATGACTCCATGCCGGAAGAGCAACTTATGACGTTCAAGGGAGTGACCACTCGAGTGGAACCTAACTCGGACGTCAAACTCGAGTCGCCACCACACCTTTGCAACCTGAAAGTGTTAGAAAATTGTCACCAGATCAGCAGTAAGCTCGCTGGAGCCACACTACCTTGGTATGCAGATTTGGTAAATTACCTGGTTGTTGGTGAAGTGCCAAAAAGTATGGATTTCTATCAGAGAAAGAAATTTTTCAGAGATGTGAATCACTATTTTTGGGACGAACCATATCTATACAAAAAAGGGTCTGATGGGTTATTTAGAAGATGTATTGCAGAAGAAGAGGTTCAAGGAATCCTTGAGCACTGTCATGGTTCAACGTACGGTGGTCATTTTGCCACATTCAAGACAGTTCAAAAAATTCTCCAATCAGGTTTATGGTGGCCGACTATGTTCAGAGACGCTCAATCATTTATCTCTAAGTGTGATTCGTGTCAAAGAATGGGCAACATCAGTAAGAGAAATGAGATGCCACAGAATCCAATATTGGAGATCGAAGTTTTTGACTGTTGGGGCATTGATTTTATGGGGCCATTTAACCCTCCATCACGCGGAAACAGTTATATTCTGGTAGCAGTTGACTACGTTTCCAAGTGGGTAGAGGCGATTGCATGCCCAACAAACGACTCTAAAGTAGTGCTGAAACTTTTCAAGAGCATCATCTTTCCAAGGTTTGGGATTCCAAGAGTCGTAATAAGTGACGGTGGTACTCACTTTATTAACAAGGTGTTCGAGAGTTTATTGAAAAAACATGGGGTCAAGCACAAGGTAGCAACTTCGTATCACCCTCAAACAAGCGGACAGGTGGAGATATCAAACAAACAGATAAAAGCTATCCTAGCAAGAGTAGTGGGAGTGTCAAAACGAGACTGGGCAGTCAAGTTGGATGATACACTGTGGGCGTACAGAACAGTATTCAAAACTCCAATTGGTAGGACACCATTTCAGTTACTCTATGGGAAGTCATGCCACTTACCGGTTGAAGTGGAATACAAGGCACTGTGGGTGACTAAGTTCTTAAATTTTGACCTCAAGAATGCTCAAGAGAAAAGACTTATGGATTTGCATGAGTTAGAGGAGGCCAGACTTGAAGCCTACGAAAGTTCAAAAATTTACAAGGAAAGGACTAAAGCATTTCACGACAAGAAGATCGCACCCAAGCAGATCACTGCTGGTAGTCAAGTATTACTATTCAATTCGAGACTTAAGTTGTTCCCTGGAAAATTGAAGTCGAGATGGTCTGGTCCGTTCAGAGTCAAAGCAATTCTACCATATGGAGCTGTAACTCTAATAAACAAAATGGGTAAAGATTTCACACTGAACGACCAGAGAGTTAAGCCCTACTTGGCCAACGAAACCAAACCCGAGGGAACTTTGGTTCTTCTCGATGAACCACCTCGCCTCTAATGAGTGTGGAGGGTCAAGCTTGTGACTTTAAACAAGCGCACTTGGGAGGCAATCCCATGATATCCTTTGTAAATATTTTAGATTACGTTTTGATCACTTTTCTTGTTTCATTGGTTTTTGATTTTAACTTCCAGGATGCTTGTGAACTCCACCTCACGCCACGATCACCACGCCACAACTTGACTCCTCACGTCACTCGAGTCCTCTCACCACGCCACTCCCATCCCGCACTCCACTCGACCACCAGTCGAGTCACCACTGTCCGAGTCACCTCACCAGTCACGCAGCCCCAACGCATCGCACGCACACGAGTCATCACCCGCACTCGACCTCCCGGTCCGAGTGCTGCTCAACTCGAGTGCCACACGCCCGCACTTGAGTCCCGCACCCGCCTTCCGCTCGAGTCTCCCGTCCGAGTGCCGCTCCCGTCCAAGTGCAGCTCCCGTCCGAGTGCCGCTCCCGTCCGAGTGCAGCTCCCGTCCGACGTCGCCGCTCGAGTCCCGCACCAGTCGCCGCTCGAGTCCCGCGTACGAGTGCCCGTCCCACACTGCACGCCACTCGAGTCCTCACGCGCGCAAGCTAATCACCTCACGCGCGCAAGCTAATCACCCCACGGCACAAGCCTAGATGACGACCCCACTGGATGGAAACTCTACTGGTGAGGTAACAGACCCCAACTCTCTTTGTACATACATTTATATCAATTACTCTAGGATTTCCCTTCCGACTTTGATTACACAAGGGACTGTGTGGTTTAAGTTTGGGGGAGAGTCCTAATTCTTATTAACATATTTTCTGTGTTTCTTAGTTTGAATTCTCCACATAAATCATGCATCTCACATAAGGCATAGAAAATCCATAAAAATTTGAAAAATTTCTGAAAATACATCATTCAGAAACAGAGTGCTCATGTAGCTGCACTTCATTCATATAGGATTGAGTCTAGAGTTTTGGGAACCATCTTGCTAATGATAGACATTCTTGCTAGGTTGATTGGCTAGTAACCATAGTGAACTCTTGGACCTGCGTTTTTCTTCCCTTTCGAAACCTAATTGGTAGATCATTCGCCTTTGAAACCTTTGCTTATGTTGTGTCTCAAAAGGACCTGGTTTGTTTCCTCTTAAATTGAATTTAACTTTGCCAAATTAGGGGCTTGAGATGCATTGAGTTTGACCCTTCCTTGAGCTTAGCCTGTCAATTAGAAACATTAGAACGAAAAATAACTCAGCTCACTTTATGAGGTCTAAGGTGAACGGGGACTGTGCGTAAACTCGTACTTTCTTGTGTTCATTGATAAAACCAATATGATATTGCCTAAGGTGAATGGGGACTGTGCGTAAACCCGTACTTTTTCGTGTTCACTGAGAAAGCTAAGATATTGACGCCTAAGGTGAATCAGGGTCGTGCGTAAACCCGTACTTCCTTGCATTCACTGATAAAGTTGGAGTAAAAATCATGAATGTGAGCAGAAAATGAATGTAAAAAGATGAATGATAAATGTGTTGAAGCAATTAAGTTTTGGTAAGCTCTTGGAAGTTGCATCAATATGAGTATGATCAATAACCCCTTTCGAGGCTTGCACCTTTGGAAATAGGAATCAAATTTGTGTTTTTTAAGAGTCCATCTAAGCACTAGGGATATTTGGTTAGGATGCTAAGCCTTGACGAGAGTAGATTGTGTTTTTGCAATGGAATAAGGGTTCACTTGTGGATTACAGTTTGTTGGCCTGGTAGGTTGTTTGTTTGAAGCGAGATATTCCCTTTGTCAGCAACCTCTCTTCCATCTTAACTCTACGCGTTTGCTTGAGGGCAAGCAAAGTTTAAGTTTGGGGGAGTTGATATGCACGCATTTTAACATATTTTATGAACCATTTCTAGTTCACTTTTCATACATATATGTTGCATTTACCTCTTATTCGTGTAACATATAGGTGTTACGCGCATGTTACATTTGCATAGCATACGCATTGCATTTGGGGTTATTTTCAGGAAATGGGACTCGGACCGTCACTCAACGGTAACTACCCCAGTAGGACTCGGACCGTCACTCAGCGGTAACTACCCCAGTGGGACTTCACCTTTGACGTGCCAAGTCAACTTCACCTTTGACGTGCCAAGTCAACTTCACCTTTGACGTGCCAAGTCAATTTTACTCCTGACGGGACAAGCCAACTACGCCTAAGACGGTCCAATGACTCGACTCGGCCCACGAAGTCGAGTCAACTATCTTTCTTAACTTTTCCTTTTTTACTTTTTAGGTAAAACGGGGGAACGAGTATAAATACCCCCGTAAGGATACAAAGAAAAACACGCTTGAACACTGTTTTCAGAACCCTCCGAGTGTTTCATTGTTGTAATCTCAGAACAAGAACTCCACTTTCGTTTTATGATCTTTTCAATTTAGTTTCAGTTTGTTTTTACTCTTAGTTTATTTTCTGAATTTTGTTACTATGTCTTCCACCTTTAGTGTTATCTTGATTGTTTTACCTATGAAGTCTGAGTAGTTAATTTAGGGTTCCTGAGGGAACGGACGAGATCAGCGTGGACCTTAAAGTCATCTAAGTCACTTAAGAGTAGAATAATATCATCTCTTTTGTTTCAGTGTTGTTAATGCTTGTTCCTTTCTGATCAATTGAAACATGATTTTAGACGTTTAACTCCCGACGGGTGCGTTGAACCGTCTGATTTAACCGTTTCAAAGATCTACATTCTTAGCCTAAGGGATTAGTTGTCTAAGGTGTTTATTAGGCTCGTTTAAACTGTTGTTTCATGCTAGCTAGGTTGTTAAACGCTTATGATGATAAGGTCTGTTGATAGCTTCGCTAAGGCTGTTTACCACGAGAGTGGACTCAGTAGTTATGAGTTTATTGCCTAGAGATCTGCTCTGTGTGAGTTTGATAAGCGATTTAGTGACTTTAAGTGAAACGCTGATCCATGATCTCCGCCCCTTAAGAAACCCTTTCTCTTATTCATTGTTTACACTTGACATTGCTCTTTACTGCACTTTGCTACACTATTTGTTCTTTACTGCACTTTGTTACACTAATTGCTCTTTACTGCACTTTGTTACACTATTTGTTCTTTACTGCACTTTGTCACGCTGTGTGCTCTTATTGAACTTTGTTCCGCTGTTTACTTTTCACTTTTGCTTTCGGTTCCCGTTATCTAAATTGCTCACTTAGGTCGATAGATAACAAACCACTTAATTAACACGGCTTGAATTAGAGTAGTCTATCACATTTTAATTGCTAGTTACACTCCCACTTGGATTGACACCTATTGTACTACATCGACATTAGCATAATAGGATTTGAAAAACATTGAAAAATCTTGTTATCATTGTCTAAGGTGTTTATTAGGCTCGTTTAAACTGTTGTTTCATGCTAGCTAGGTTGTTAAATGCTTATGATGATAAGGTCTGTTGATAGCTTCGCTAAGGCTGTTTACCACGAGAGTGGACTCAGTAGTTATGAGTTTATTGCCTAGAGATCTGCTATGTGTGAGTTTGTTAAGCGATTTAGTGACTTTAAGTGAAACGCTGATCCGTGATCTCCGCCCCTTGAGAAACCCTTTCTCTTATTCATTGTTTACACTTGACATTGTTCTTTACTGCACTTTGTTACGCTATTTGTTCTTTACTGCACTTCGTTACGCTATTTGCTCTTTACTGCACTTTGTTACGCTATTTGCTCTTTACTGCACTTTGTTACGCTATTTGCTCTTCACTGCACTTTGTTACGCTATTTGTTCTTTACTGCACTTCGTTACACTATTTGCTCTTTACTGCACTTTGTTACGCTATTTGCTCTTCACTGCACTTTGTTACGCTATTTGTTCTTTACTGCACTTTGTTAACCTATTTGCTCTTTACTGCACTTCTCACGCTGTGTGCTCTTACTGAACTTTGTTCCGCTGTTATTTTCTACCTCACTTGGTTTCGTTGTTTACTTTTCACTTTTGCTTTCGGTTCCCGTTGTCTAAATTACTCACTTAGGTCGATAGATAACAAACCACTGAATTGACATGGCTTGAATTAGAGTAGTCTATCACATTTTAATTGCTAGTTACACTCCCACTTGGATTGACACCTATTGTACTACATCGACATTAGTATAATAGGATTTGAAAAATCTTGTTATCACATGAGCTGCAAAGACTTTGATTAATCTTAATAGCTAGTAAGCCTTGTACCAGCCGAAGTGTCGACATCTCCTTAAGTGTTCTAAAGTTTATATGTCCAAGTCGCGTATGCCACTTCCATGATTCATCGTGAACCTTTGTGTGAAAACAGAGTGGATTCTCAATCTGCAATTGAACTTTATACAATCTATTAGCAGCTCTCCTAACTTTAATAAGCAACTCCTTATTCTTGTCGTACACGTTTAGAACATTATTCTTTATATAGATTTCACAACCATCCTCAGTTGTTTATCCTAAACTCAGTATACTACACTTTAAGCTAGGAATATAATAGATTTCTGAAAGTGTTCTCTGTTTTCCAGCTCTTGTTCTAAAAACAACCAACCCATTTCCTTCTATTGAGACGCATGAACCATCACCAAAACGTACTTTTCCTTTTATCTTTGTGTTGAGTTCACTGAAATATGATTTCCTCCCAGTAATGTGATTGTTGGCTCCTGTATCTAGATACCACTCATCGTTATCTCCTTTTTCTTCCTTGAACTTTTTCGGGTTTATCTTTTCTTTGTTAAGAAAGATTACTTCATGCATAAAGACAGTATCATCTGCTCTTTCTGTCTCTGAATCATCTTGATCCTCATCTACTTTATTCAAGTCTTCTAGTCTCTTCTTTCTCTCAGGACACACAGAGGCGAAGTGCCCTTTCTTATCACATCGGAAACATACTATATTAGATCTATCTTTCTTTTCTTTGTTTCGATCTCGACTGTTTGTGCTTGTGTTTCTACCTCTTTCTTTTCCACCACGAGACTGCCCATTGTTCCTATTAAATCTTGAGTAAAGTAGATCATCATGTGCTTCACTTTCTTCCTCGTTTGTGATTCTCTTTTCGTACGCTTTAAGACGTCCAACTATGTCTTCGTACCCGGTTTTATTTAGATCCAGAACCTGTTCCAAAGAAGCTATAATATGAATATATTTCTTTCTAGGCAAACCATTGAGAAACCTCTTCACCATTTTTGATTCCTCAATGACTTCTCCCAATGCTGCAAATTTCGAAGCTAACTCCGACATTTTTCCTGCATAGTCATCTATCTTGTCTGTGTCTTTCATTCTTAATCTCTCAAACTCAGACATTAATGTTTGCAGTCTAGCTTCTCGTACTCTTTCTGCTCCTAAATTCCTTGCTTTAATTGCTTCCCACATCAAGCTTAGAGAACTTTGTTCACCAATCTGCAAGATCAAACTTTCCGGAATAGATTGGAACAACAAAGCCGTGGCTAAGTAGTTCTTCTCCTCCATGCTTAAGTCTGATTCGATCGACTCCCAAACTCTATGTACTTGCAAAAGTACCTTCATCCTCATTGCCCACACCGTATAATTCGTTGATGTAAGCATCGGACATACAACAGCAGACGGGACTGACTCCTTCCTCACAGTCTTCACGTCATCGCCCATTGTCTCTTCGTTTCTTTGTTTGTCTCACAGGAACAGAATCGCTGCTCTGATACCAAATAAAGTTGCAATAACAAAACAAATACGTAAAGTTTCTCTTTGTATTGATCGTAAAATATAAGCTCAAACCAATCAATACACAAACTTCTTCTCTTGTTCGTTATGTCGTATTATACAAGCTCATAATACTCCATATATATATATAGACTCTTTTCCACACTTGAAAAGGATCTATCTCTTATCATATCTAAACAGAATTATTTACCTCTAAATCTATCTAGAATCTTTAATCTTATCTTCTACTTTATTAGGCCTTATCTTTAAACTTTATACATCTTAATAAAGGTTTAACTTAGGCCTAATCATTTGAACCTTAACCAACACTGGCGCCTCTAAAATAAATTGGCATGACAACATATGTTTCAAAGGATCCACACCTTCATAATGTGGCTTTCTGAGCTGGAAAGACTATTAACCTGAGCAAGATTGTTCGTAGGGACTTGTTGTTCCACCGCAATGTGCTTTTTGCTCAAGTTATATGGAGGTTAGAGATCACCTTTTTCTACACACTGAGTTTGCTTGGGAAGTTTGGAAAATTGCACTTCATAGACTTGTTCTCCCTGCTGTTCAGTTCAAAAACTGGGGTGCACTTATAAGTTGGATAAACGTCAAGACATCCCTCGAACGTTCTATTCTGCAGAAGCTCGTGAGTCACTTAATCATCTATAATCTTTGGAGACAAAAGAATAATTTGATTCATAATGATGAGATGATTCCTCCTGCAATTTTATTCAAGATTATTGATAAGGAAGTCCTAAACTCAATCAATGCAAGAAAATCCAAAAAAAGTTTCAGATCTCTATTATCTAATTGGCTCAGTATGTGGATCTATTCGGTAAATATTGACCTCTTTTTGTTATTATTATTTTGGGTGGAAATAGATTTTTTTTTTTGTCAACTATTCTAATGGCTTTTAAATTTCATTCATATTCTTGAGTGTAGGGGTTCGAGTGCCTTGAGAATTTGTAAAGTGATTACACCACTGGACCACTTGTTTTCGGTGGGTGGAAATACATTTGTAACTGGATTTTATATATCCTCCATTTAATGATATTTACTCTTTATAAAAAAAAAGATTAATAAGAAACAAAAAAATTTGGTGGTGTAGTCACTTTACAAATCATCAAGGCATTAGGGATCGAACCCCCTACCTACAGTAGTAAGAGGGGATTTAAAAGCCAGTAGTCTAGTTGACAAAAAAAAAAAAAAAAAAGGGTTTTGGCCTGCACTATACGTGGAATGTATTTGTTTTCTTCAATAAAATCACTCCATTCTCCAAAAATGTGATTTCTATACAATTGTTTCTACGATTTTTATGATTTTTCTGACAGATGAACTGATAATTATTTAATGTTTGTAATTATCACAATAGACATTAATTTTAAAAATTAATGTATAAGTGTTGAGTTTTTTCAGTATAATTGTCAAGATAATCCAACTAATGATTAAAATATTTAGAATTTAATTTTTCTTTTTATTGATTTGGCATATTAAATAAAAATTTTAAAAATATATAATGTTTGACAAAAAAAATTAATCTGTAAGTAATATCTCGCCATTTAAATCATGACATAAATCATGACATATTTAGTTATTATATTTTCCTACATTTACAAAATATATTATGGTCAAAAGTGTGCCATATGTATTATATCTTTGGTCAAAACATATAATTGTATTCAACAAAAAGATTAATTATATTATCATTTGGTTTTTGGTCATCAGCAATATAAATTAATATAAATGAAACTATGCTAAATGTTTTCAATCACAACAACATGAAGATAATCATGAAACTCTTTTTAGTGGTACTGGTGACTACACTGCTTCTTCTTGCACCAGGCTTTGTCCACCGCCGATTCTCCCAACTGAGCCATTTTTTTCTCCACCAAAATATAATGTCAAGGTTTCAGTGAATCAATACCCATGACTTCCTTTTCCTCCTCCAAGCTCTTGGCATCCTCCACGAAATCAACATCCTCCTCTACCAAACAATGATGTCAAAGTTTCAGTGAATCAATATCCAGGTCTTCCTTTTCCTCTTCTAGGCTTTTGTCATCCTTCTCCACCAAAACATCATCCTCCTCGACCAAAGCATGATGTCAAGGCTTTAATGAATCAATTCCCCAGTCTTCCTTTTCCCCTCCAGGATTTTGACATTCTCCATGAAAGCATCATCCTCCTCTACCAAAACATGATGTCAAGGCTTCGGTGAATCAATTCCTTGGCTTTCCTTTTCTTCCTCGGGATTTTGGCACCCTTCTCCACCAAAACATCATCCTCCTCAACCAAAACAAAATGCAATAATTTAAATGTAACAGTCTTGTATTTTCGAAAAATATGAAAAGCTTAAATTAATAAATATAATACATGATAACACGAAACTTGTCTTTGTTACTACGTATTTAAACAATAAATCATAAATCTATTTTCAAACCAGACAATGTTTCAGTTAAAATTACTAAAATTACTATTACTGTAGTGTATTGAGTAAGAAAATAAAACAAGTGTAGTATATAAATAAGAAAATAATAATGAAAATTAATAGGTTTTACACTAATATATGGATGAAAATTTCTTAAAGAATCATAAGAAGTAACAAATTGTGTTCTCTTTGATTATAATGATTTTGAGACTATTATAATGAATTCCAAAATGTTTAATGACCATATTCGTGTCACAAAATTGATAAATCATAAAAAGTTGCTTGTAGTGATATCCACTTCAAGAGTCCATGTTTAAGATTCTCTCAGCAAGCAGTAAGTCATCTGGTGTTGTAACCTTCAAATAGAAGAAACAATTTTAGACCCAAAAAAAAAAAAACAGAGAAAAAAAGAAGCTTAACTTGTAAAGTTTTACCTTGATGTTTGTATAAGATCCTTGAGTGACATAAACTGGATGCTTGAGGTATTCAACAATCGAAACATCATCTGTTACCTCTAAACCTTCTCTGTTTTAGAATTAGAACACAGATAATATAATCAGTCTTTTTCTTTGTTTTGATCCAGATCTCAATTATTTTGAAGGTTCACAAACCTCTTCACAAGGTCGAAACCTCTTTTCAATAGCTCTGGTTTGATCACCTAAAGACATAGCATACATCGAATTGGTTTGAACTCAAAAATCAATCAAACAAAGCATGAAGATAATATAAAACCTGTGGTGTCTGCATTTCCCAAAGGGTTTTTCTGTCAAGAGTTTTCACCACAAGCGAATCGGAGTTGACCTGCATATGGCAATGGACCAAGACTATTATTGAAAACGAGATGATGACTAGAAACAAAGAAGCTAATTTTACATTTTGGCCAAGTAAGATAAAGAATTTGGTACCTCTTTGATTGTAGCTTTAGCAGGAACACCAAGTACAGCTGCTCCTACTGCACAACCATCTTTAAGGACCTTAACAAAACAAAACCGAGTAAGACATTGCAAGGGACTTAAAAAATGTGTTTCTTTGTCCTCAATCTTTTTTAATTTCGCAGAATTATACCTTCTCGACATCTTCAGTGTTCACCAATGGTCTGGCAGAATCGTGGATGCAAACAAGCTCAGAGTTCGCATCGATTTCCTGTGAGAAAATCAATTACATTCTAAGAATGATTCCTTCTGCCTCATGAAAATATTCATTGGGAATGTTAACCAAAGGTGTGGAGGTTTAATAGACCTGAAGTCCACTGTGAACAGAATCTTGTCTTTCTTTCCCAGGAAGAGCGAATTTAAGATCAACATCAATTGATTCTTCGTATTCTATAATGTCACAAAACAAAAAAAGGCTCAGTGAATTCTTTGGACGATCTCTCAACCAAAACTGCAACTGGTGAAGAGAGAGTAAACCTTCAAAAATGTCTCGGAAAAATGGATCACAAACAACTACAATTTCCTTTACTTCGGGCATACGCGAAAACGTGAAAAAGCTGCAACCATAAAATATAAAATTCAACAAAGACAAAGCAAAGTAGATCTCCGCATCAAATCCTAACGTTCTTATGCTAAAAGATGATAAACAACTAATAGACAAGAAGATTCTGCCAATTCCCTCTGCAAAATTAACTGTAGTTGAGTCTGAGACACAGATTGAAACAACACACATCATAAAGACTTTTACCAATAACTGACGTCTAAGTGAGAAATGTTACCTATACAAAGCAATTGGCTGACCCAGAAGTGGTATATACTGCTTTGGTATGGTCATCTATACACATTAACATATACAAAAACAGAAAATATGGTGGCAATAATGAGACTCCATAGAAAATCAAACAACCCAACAGAACAAACAATCAAACTTTGGCATAAAGTTTGATACTTTGAGATACATAAAAACTTACTTTCATTCTCTTGCCTTGACCTCCAGCTAAGAGAATCACTGAAACACTTTTCTCCTTTACAATGGTATTACTCTATGAAAAACAACACAAATTCAAATTCAGCTAGAGAAAAAGCTTTAGAATTGAGTTGATTCTTAAATTTTTAACTTACATTATCAGAACCAGTCGACGAAGAACACTTGATTGAGAGTAACTGAGCATCTCTTTTGAAGCTTTTACTAACCCTTTTCGAAAATTCCAGTTTTTGAACTGAAGCAACATTCGAAAACAATCAAAATCCCCTCCCAAAAGAGAGAATTCATTGGTTTGAAAGTACAAAAAGAGTGAGAGATTACCTTGAGAACGATAGCTAAATCCCAGAGAGACTGATCTCGATTTGACTACAAGCTTCGTACATAGAAATGCTGGAGATGCAATGAAACCGATATTCGCTTGAAGCATAGCCATGTTCTTCTCTTTTATGTTGCCGGGAGAGACCCTATATGGACGACGGGACACTTCCGTTCACCGGAGCAACCAGTATATATAAATAGTAAGCCCAATAGGCCAATTAACAAATCATAGCCACTAATGCGCTTTAAAAGGGCCAGTAACTAATCATAGCCACTAATGGGCTTATAGGCCCATTAATTAATACGACAAAACCACACATTTGATATCAACGACAAGAGAGGAAAAAAACGTAAGATCGACGAAGACTGGAGAAAATGGCGAAGCCGTTGGGAACTACTGGTGAATTTTTCCGGCGAAGAGATGAATGGAGGAAGCATCCGATGCTTTCGAATCAAATGAGACACGCACTTCCAGGTCTCGGAATCGGTGTTGGTGCCTTCTGCGTTTACCTCGTCGGTGAACAGATCTATAGCAAACTCTTGGCTCCTTCTTCTCAATCATCGCACCAGAAACAACCTGCTCCGTCTCACTGAGATAGAGAAATAAGGTAAATTTTCCGATCTTCCCGAATCAGTTTTCGTGTTTCTAGTTTCGTTGTAACATTCGAAGAATATCTAGGTGTTTAACCTAATCGATTTTTAATCGCTGTGAAAACCCTAATTCCTGTGTTTAATCAGTTCAATTTTGGTGATTGGATACTTCAATAATGTAGATTGTGAACGTAATTTATGATTTCTCTCAAGAATAGAGATTTAGATATGGTTATGAGCTACTAGAATCTTGGAGTAGACATTGTGATTAGATCTAAAGTACAGGTATTTGTGTCAATTTCATTCTTTTAGTGATTCTCTGTATGAAAAAGTTAGCCGCTTTAATGTTAGATAGGATTTCGCTAATTAGTCTTGATCAAGAGGTAGATTGAGTCTTCGCTGCATTTATCTCCTTCATACAAATGAGTCATTTGAAATGACTATAAGTATCTGTGTGAATTGCTCTGTAACAGTTAGTTTGATTCCTGACTCTATGTTTGTTTTTCGTTGCCTCTTCAATATAAACTTATGATCTGAAATATAAGTGTCACTTGTATGACTCTCTTGGATTCAGGCTCTTAATCTAAAGCTGATTACTCATTTTGTATGACTAATCTTGTTGCAGACTGTTTCGATAATGAAATCTTTGCGGTTAAAGAGCTGAGGGATCAACAATTTGCTGGCTTTTCATGGATTGTCTCAATAAGCTATGAATGAAAAAGACAAAGACTTTGATCTCTCTTGAAATTTAAGTCTTGTACTACAGTTTCTAATATGGTGTTTCGTTATGTGTTGACTTTGCTTAATAAGAGTTCTTCGAAGATAACATTGAATTGAAGGATAAATATTACCTCTCTAAGACTACATCGTTTCTGTTACCTTTCATGTTTTTTACTCTTTTAGTTTTTTTATGATGATCGGTTCTCATTCGACTTTGCGAATGTTTTAAGTTATATATATCTCACTTATAAACAAATATACAAAATATTTCTCTTTTCTTCAAAACTTAACATTAATCTTAGTAAAATCATATCGGTGTTAAAGAATCTAGTGCTCACGAGCAATTTTCCCAACACTATGGACATTGAAGGATCCAAATATCGCCAACAAAAACTCTTAAAATTCTGTATCTAAAGTAGATACGCTTTTCTTATTCCTCTCATGCAAAAATATTTTATATTCAGAGTGTACATTGTAATTCTAGTCAGCAAAAAGAAGAAAAAATTATATTAATTCTTTTTATGATCTTATCCTTTTTGTTGACTAGAATCACATGTTGAAACAAGACTAAGAATAATAAAAATAAGGAAGCTAGGCCAAACAATTTCAATCAGAAGAAAAAGATGAATTTCTCTGCAATAACAATGGTGATTACTCTACTTCTTCTTGCATTTGCTCTTGTCCATGCTAGAACCGACCCCTTTTATCCTAAACCACCGGTTATCTCAATTGGAACAGTTTCTCATCCACCAAACCAAAATGTGAAGATATCAAAGAAGCAATTCCAAATCCCAATTGTTTGTCCTCCTGGTTCTCATCTTCCTCTATGTCCACCTTTAAACTCATGACGTAACTTTCTTAAATAAATAAATACCATATATAATGAAATGTTTAAATAAATATGATACATTTATTTGTTCAGATTGTAATTTGACCATAAGCGAAATATATTATTGCCTACAAAACACACATAATATTTCTTAGAAACGACGTAGTTTGTCGTCACAATGGGCACGTCTTAAATATTGGGCTGCAGGAAACAAAATCAGCCCATCCATATTTGGCCCAAGTACGTTAATATTTATTATACACTCATAAACATAAAAAATTGTTCAAAATCGAGCTAATAATATGTGTAAAATATAAATTATTTTCTTAAAAGTATGTGTAAAGTATTCATCACATAACTCAGGCTACTGTCAAAATTCACATGTAACTGAGTGATGGATAGATCGTTGCCGTATAATCAAAGATATATATAATATTTATTTTAGCATTTAATTTGTATTCTGCCAAACTTATTATTTTGGTTCTTTATTTAGTTTATAAAAATCTAACTGCTATCACTATAAAAGGTACGGATTGTATTTTCTTACACGCTACGTTCATCTTTCCACTGCCATAAATTTATAATTTTCTTTCGTCTGCCATATTATTGTAGTTAATAATATTATTTATTCAGAAAAATCAGACTATATATCGCAGAATGGAAAAAGAGCCATATACAATATGTTTTTCTGAAATAAATAATATTATTAAATACCTAGATTGATTCGATATTATGTAGCATATTATTATTGTTTCGATTTTAATAAAAATCATGTATGTATTTTTTAAAGTGTACTTATACAATATAATATAGTGTAGAAGGAATTCAAATTCAAATATCGTATTAGTGTGGTTTTGAACTTTTCACTTAGATACTAAAACAAAATTACGTTGGCTATATATTATATTCATGTACACGTATGTATGATATTATAAAGAACGTTTAGTTTATTTTGAGATTTATGGAAAAGAAAATTCAATAACAATTCACTGTAACTATGATTAAACTCATCACATCAAAAATAATACACTAATAACCCATTGTTGTAACGATCAAATATTTAGATATTAATAAGTAATGTATCAAATTGAAACTCTTTTAGGAAAGAGTCTAAATTTATTTTTACAATTTTAGAATTCTAATATATGTAAAACTCTGCAAAATTGTACATATATATAAGGGTCATATGTATATTTTTTATTTCGTGGAATTCACTTGATATTCAAAGAAGGAGAGTAAAATTATAAAAAATTGATTATTTTATTTACTTTTCAACTGGAAGATTTTTTTCTAACAATATAATTTATTCTTAAATTCAAGAAATATTTATTTTTAGAAGAGAGAGTTGAATTCAGATTGTATGTGTTCTTTTTACATATATAAGAGCAAACATATCATTTAACGAAAAAGCACTTTGTAACAAATTTTAGAAATAAAACACAATTATTAGAAACAGTAACAAAGCATACTATATATATATATACTTTTTTTAGGGTTAACTATACGATTTTTCTTATAGCACCAAACACAAATTATTGTCTTAGTTTAATTTTCTCCGGAAACAAAGTATATTTTAAATTTTCTTCTCATAGTTTACAAATTAAATTCCCCCTAATAATGAGTTTGCTAAGTTGAACCAACCGTCTCATAAATCCAGACCATACCGTGTGATCTGAGGACAATTAAAACCTGGCTCTACTCACTTTTCTCCCAAACTGAGTCATGAACTCTAATTTATAAAATCACAATCGTGAAAATGTGTGACAGGGGAGTTTCTAGTGTTTCATCGATAACACAATGTGAAGGAGGAGTATTTGTTGGCGGAATTCTAAAAAAGTGTTGATGTGGAGCTTTGATTACTGGCAAGACTTTGAAATCCTCTAACAATCCGAACCGACGTTATTATCGGTGTTCTTCAGCAGTAGCTCAAAAGGTGAGCTTTTGTAGATTGCTAATTGACGTACTAATGGATGTATTATTAAAGACTCAAACGGATGTATTGATGTATTGAATTCTCTTGTAGCTTGCTAATGACAATCATATCTTTCTATGGGAGGACGAGGTTCTCATGAAAGATTGTTCAGCTCAGTTGAGGAGCAAAAAAAAGGAGTTTGAAAGATAGCTAATGAATAAGGACACTCAAATATTAGGAAATGTTGAGGTTATGTTTGGTGAATATGAGTGGAAGACAAAGAAAGTGGTAGTCGTATGTTGTTGTGTATTGCTTGCTTTGATGTTGATCATTAAGTTCTTAGTCTGAGTCATATGTAGTGTATTTCTTGCTTTTATAAGACATTGAGACCAGAGATGTTTATTGTATGTATATGGGAGAAAAGTGATGCTTTCATGTTTTGATGTTGAGACCAGAGACGCTTTGATGTATGTATTTGGGAGAAAAGTGATGTTATCATGTTTCGATGTTGAGATCAAAGATGCTTTAGTGTTATGAGACATTGTATCTAAATGGTGTTATGAGACAAGGTCATAAAAAAAACAAAGCATTGCATATGTTTCAAAGCCATTAACAATGCATTAAAAAGGAGACAAATGGTTAACATTTAAGATGTCATATCCACAAAATCTACATAGCCAATAAAAACATCCAAAATTTAATTAGCAGATCATATGAGTTTGACATAGAGAGCTCAAAAAAATAATACCAAAAGATCTCTAACTAAGTCATTTCATTCTACTTAGTCTTCTAGTTAATTTTCCACGTCAAATTCAACCTTGTGTTGCAGTCTCTTGTGATGCTTGTGCTTGAGAGGATTGAACATGTTTGACCTACTAAACAATGTAACAAAATTGTGTGAGAAACTCAAATAAATGCATGAGAAATGAGTAAATTGAAATGGGACAATACCTCAGAAACTCGAGACTATGCATTTTTTTTTGTTTATGAAAACATGAGTTATGGTTGGCTCCTCCACAAATGCTGCAGTGCATGGTATATTGCTTCACTTCATTCTTCTTACTCGGAGACTCATTCTTTCCCTTCATTTTCTTCTCCTTCTTACTCATCTTCTTACGTCTAGTTTGTGCTTATGAATGACTACATCTGCTGACTCTAGCCAGAACTTTGTCTCTCTTGGAGGTGTGATTCCGTTGTTGTAAGTCCTTACCCACATAGTTGTTCGAAACCAATGCGAAACATAGCCTTCAACCTCAAAATTTTGGTTGATGATGACTACATACGCATGTTTGCAAGGCACTCCAGTGATGTCCCATTTCCTGCAAGAACATGCTCTACCATCGAGGTTGACTCTGTAGACATAACATGCAACATCTGATTGGTGTTTTTGTACACTCTATAATCTGCATCTAAATCATGAGTTCTTGCTAGCAACTCCTCGACATATGGAGTGCACTTACTAGTATATGCCAAAGATATCACAACTCTCTTCTCGATCCTCACCATTGCTTTTCTAAGTATAATATC
>JAKUCM010005425.1:0-21288 GCA_023374145.1 Lepidium sativum | reverse complement strand
AGAACCATAAAATCTGTGTTGTGTGGTCGTGGACTTTGGGCTCATGTTGAAGGAGGAGCTCCAAAGAGGATGGCTAGGTCTGTTGAAAAAGAAAAGAAAGGTGAAGCTAGTGGAGTTGTGGCTGTAGAGGATGAGGACGCTAAGTGGTACCAAGATGACCAAGTAGCTCTTGTTATCATGCAAAGCTCTCTTGACCCAGCAATCCATGAAGCTTATTCCTACTGTGAGAGTGCTAAGCAATTATGGGACACTCTCAAGAAGGTTTATGGCAACCTATCAAACCTCAGCCGTGTGTATGAGGTGAAGAAAGCTATCAATGATCTCAGCCAAGAAGATATGGAGTTCACTCAATGGTTTGGGAAGTATAGATCTCTTTGGGCTGAGCTTGACATGCTAAGACCCCCAACGGTGGACCCAACGGTGTTAGGTGAAAGACTTGAGCAAGACAAGGTCTTTGGTCTTATGATGAACCTAAACCCAGCCTATGGTGACCTAGTTAGGCATCTTTTGAGGCAAGACAAGCTGCCAAGCTTGGAGGAAGTGTGTGGATCCATTCAAAGAGAACAAGGTTCAAGAAGTCTTCTTGGTGGTAAGGGGGAGCTTACTATGGCTAACAAAGCTTCATACCGACCAGAGGAGAAGAAGGTGTGGATATGTGACCATTGCAAGAAGAAAGGTCACTCTAAGGACCGCTGTTGGATACTTCATCCCCACCTCAAGCAAAACAGATGGGAAAAGGCAAAAGCGAATCTTGCAACTGAAGGAATGGAGGCTCAAACCATCACAGCAGCCAGCACATCATCTCAAATGGTTGAAGGAAAGGCTATGACTGTAAACCACAATGAATATGTGAAGAAATCAGACCTTGAAGAGCTCATCAAATCCATCAATGCACTCAAAGATTCTGGTATCTCTTATCATGCTTCAAAATTTTCGGATCAAATTGTGGTAGATTCTGGTGCATCTCATAATATGATTAAGAACCCTAGGTTGATTAGCAATTTGAAACCAGCCTTAGGGAATGTGATTATTGCTGATGGTAAAAGAGTTCCTATTAGAGGCATTGGTGATTTAAAATTGTTTGATAAGAGCTCTAAAGCCCTTTACATGCCATCATTTACCTCAAATTTGTTGAGTGTAAGCAAGACTGTTAGTGATCTTAATTGTAGAGCTATATTTGAGCCTAACAAAGTTTGTTTTCAGGATATTAAGAGTGGCAAAGTCCTTGGAGAAGGTGTCACCAAAAATGGATTATATCTCCTTGAAGATGTGGAGAAAGATCCGAATTTATCTTTACCTTTATCTTGCTTATCTAGTTCTTGTAGTAATGATGAGAATGTTTTATGGCATGCTAGACTTGGTCATCCTCATTCACGTGCTTTAGGATTGTTATTGCCTAGTATTTCCTTTAAAAATGATGATTGTGAGGCTTGTATACTTGGTAAACATTGTAGATCGGTGTTTCCCAAGTCCTCAACCGTTTATGAACATTGTTTTGAATTAATTCACTCAGATGTGTGGTCTTCTCCTTGTGAGTCTAGAGAAAACCATAAGTATTTTGTCACCTTTATAGATGAGAAATCCAAGTACACTTGGTTAACTTTGTTACCTTCAAAAGATAGGGTGCTAGAGGCTTTTACCAATTTCCAAACCTATGTGACTAACCATTATAATGCAAAGATTAAAATCATAAGAACAGATAATGGAGGTGAATACACAAGCAACTCATTCAAACAACTTGTAGCCAAACTCGGAATAATGCATCAAACAAGCTGCCCGTACACCCCTCAACAAAATGGTGTAGCTGAAAGGAAGAATAGACACCTTATGGAGGTTGCTAGAGCCATGATGTTCCACACTAATGTCCCAAAACGTTTTTGGAGTGATGCGGTGATGACAGCTTGTTACGTGATTAATCGACTTCCTACCAAAGTGTTAAAGGATGTCTCTCCATTTGAGGTACTAACTCAAACAAAACCATCAATTAATCATTTACGTGTGTTTGGTTGTGTTGGCTTTGTTTTGGTACCAGGAGATCAAAGAAACAAGTTAGAGGCTAAAAGTACTAAAGGAGTGTTTGTTGGATACTCGACAACTCAAAAAGGATATAAGTGTTACATCCCAGAGACGAGGAGGGTGCTTGTATCTCGGGATGTGAAGTTTATAGAGACAAAGGGGTACTATGACGTAAAGAATTGGTCAGAGTTACAAGGACTATCTGAAAATGCTCAATCAGGTCCCTCAAGTCGTGCCACTTCCTTGCGAAACATTTTGGAGAAGATTGGAGTGGTGGCTGCCAATCCTCCTCAATCCACATCCCATGATGCCACGCCTCGACAACATCACTCATCTGTTGACGGTCGAATCCACCATAGGACTGATGATGGTCCAAGTACACTTGCCAACAATAACCCGAGTGTTGATAACCATGTGACTATAAACCAATATGAGGAGGACTCAAACAGTGTTCCGATAAATGAGGAGGAGTCAGCACCCTTGGGAGAAAACCATGCAGAGGCAGAATCAAGTGCTAATGAACCACCAAACCAACTTCTAAGGCGTAGCACAAGAGTGAGGAAGAATCCATCCAATTGGGTTAACACACGTGTGTACTATAACAACAAGGCAGTAGCTCATCCAACACAAGTTATGTGCACCTTAGCCCACGTTCCAATAGCTCATCAAGCTTTTACCAGCAAGATTGATCAACACTTCATCCCTAATACCTATGAAGAAGCCAAGGAGCACAAGGTTTGGAGAGATGCTGTGGATAATGAGCATGGAGCAATGGAGAGGAATCACACTTGGGACGAATCTGAACTTCCAAAAGGGAAGAAGGCTGTAACGTCAAGATGGCTTTTCACCATCAAATACAAAAGTAATGGAGAAATTGAACGCCACAAATCAAGACTTGTAGCGAGGGGGTTTACTCAAACCTATGGAGAAGACTACCACGACACATTTGCTCCGGTTGCCAAACTCCATACGGTACGTGTAGTGTTGTCTTTAGCTACTAATCTTGATTGGGAATTGTGGCAGATGGATGTCAAGAATGCATTCCTACAAGGAGAACTGGAGGATGAGGTATACATGCATCCTCCACCGGGATTGGAGCACATTGTGGCACCAGGAAATGTCTTAAGGCTTCGGAAAGCTATCTATGGTCTTAAACAATCTCCTAGAGCTTGGTATCATAAGTTGAGTCAAACCTTACGTGACCATGGATTTAGGAAGTCTGAGGCAGACCACACCCTCTTCACACTACAAGGTAAGGATGGAATTGTTGTTGTCCTTGTGTATGTGGATGATATCATCATCACCGGGAGTGACAAAACGGGTATCAAAGGTATCAAAACACACCTTCATTCTGTTTTTGACATTAAGGATTTGGGCGAAATGAAGTACTTTCTTGGCATTGAAGTGTGCCGATCGAAGGAAGGCCTCTTCTTGTCTCAAAGGAAGTACACATTTGATCTTTTGAATGAGTGTGATGTAGGTACAAGGATTGCAAAGACACCACTTGAGGATGCCTACAAAGCAACGTGCAAGGGGGAGAAAGATGATGAACCATTTGAAGATGTACATCTATACAGGAAAATGGTTGGTAAGTTGATTTATCTTACTATAACTAGACCGGATTTGTGTTTTGCAGTGAACCGAGTAAGTCAACATATGCAAGCACCGAAGAAGTGCCATTGGGAAATGGTGGATCGCATCTTGAGATATCTCAAAGGAACTTCAGAGCAAGGCATATGGATGGGAAGAAATGACAACACAACTCTTGTTGGATACTGTGATGCGGATTGGGCTGGAGATAGGCAAGACCGCAAGTCTACCACCGGATATTGCACGTTCCTTGGAGGCAATTTAGTCACTTGGAAGAGCAAGAAGCAGAAGGTGGTGTCATGCTCAAGTGCCGAGGCTGAATATAGAGCTATGAGGAAGCTCACAGATGAACTTATATGGCTAAAGGCGTTGCTCAAAGATTTGGGGATTGAGACTCAAGAACCAATCACAATGCATTGTGATAATCAAGCTGCCATTCACATTGCCTCTAACTCAGTCTTCCATGAAAGAACAAAGCATATAGAGGTTGATTGCCACAAGGTTCGAGAAAAGGTGGAGCAAGGAGTGATCTTGCCATGTTACACAAGGAGCTCAGATCAATTGGCTGACATTTTCACTAAGGCTGCAAGCTCAAAGGTGTGTGAGTTTGTATATGAGAAGCTTGGACTAATTAATTTGTCCAAGGTGTAACAATGAACCATACTCTTTTTCCCTTAGTTGGTTTTGTCCCAAAAAGGGTTTTCCACTAAGGTTTTTAACGAGGTGGGGAGTTACAACTTTCAAGCTTGTTCCTAATGATCCACATTATGGATTCAAGCTTGAAGGGGAGTGTTAAACTAAAAGAGTTAAATAGCTGGAGTATAAGACAAGCTTCAGTTGGAGTGCTAAACAAGGAACCGAGTAAAAGGAAGGGTCTAACTACAAAGAAGAACTTGGTTAGAATTGTTGGAAAGGAACTAAGTCACATGTGTGGTAACTTGGCTCAGAAAAGTCACATGTGACTCCTTGAAGACCGTTGCCACATATTGGGAAAAGTCTTCCCTTCCCTTTTGTTATGGCAGATTTGGTTTGTACCCATTTCGGGTAAGTTTTGTCTTTAGTGTTTGGACTGTATAAAAGAGTGTAATGTGTATGTATAGGTAGGGTTTTCGTGTGCTCTTACTATATATATGTTGTAAACCACATTTGTAAAGCTTAAGAAATGAGAAGACTCTTCTTCCAACTCTCTCTTTCTCAGCCATACTCTCCTCAATTCTCAATCAGATTCTCTTCTTCTCTAATCACATACTATTGAGAATTTTCACATTCATGGACGATTTTTCCGTTTATGGCTCTTTTTACTCCTCTTGTTTGTCAAATTTGTGCAAGGTACTTAACAGGTGCGTGGATACCAACCTTGTGCTCAACTGGGAAAAATGTCACTTCATGGTTTAGGAAGGTATAGTGTTGGGGCACAAGATATTTGAGAGGGGTATTGAGGTTGACAAGGCAAAGATTGAGGTCATGGCTCAACTGAAACCCCCTAAGACAGTGAAGGATATTATAAGTTTTCTGGGTCACGCTTGGTTCTATAGAAGATTCATCAAGGATTTCTCTAAAATTGCAAGGCCCCTGACGAGCCTACTATGCAAAGAGGTCGAGTTCAATTTCAACCCTGAGTGTCTCGAAGCGTTCCTTAAGATCAAAGTTGCGCTGATATCTGCTCCAATAGTCCAAGCTCCAGACTAGGACCTCCCATTCGAGATCATGTGTGATGCAAGCGATTTTGCTGTTGGAGCAGTCCTGGGTCAGAGAAAGGACAAGAAGTTGAACGTGATACACTACGCCAGCAGGACTCTAGACAACGCCCAAACCAAGTACGCCACCACAGAAAGGAACTCCTTGCTGTAGTTTTTGCGTTTGAGAAATTCAGATCATACTTGGTGGGATCCAAGGTTATTGTTCACACTGATCACGCAGCTTTGAAATATCTTATGAAGAAAAAAGACGCCAAGCCGAGACTACTGAGATGGATACGGCTGCTGCAAGAGTTTGATTTAGAGATTGTGGACAAATGTGGAGTGGAAAATGGGGTTGCAGATCACCTGTCACGAATGATGATTGAGGACTCGACCCCTATTGATGACTCAATGCCAGAAGAGCAACTCATGACTCTGGGAGCAGAAGACAATTGTTCTCAAATCAACAAGAGGCTAGCTGGATCCACTCTACCTTTGTATGCGGATTTGGTCAATTACTTAGTCGTGGGTGAAGTGCCTAACTGCCTGGACACCTATCAGAGGAAGAAGTTTTTCAGAGACATCAACCATTACTTCTCGGATGAATCCTACTTATACAAGAAGGGAGCAGATGGTTTATTCAGAAGGTGCATAGCAGAAGAAGGGGTTCAGGGTGTTTTGGAGCATTGTCATGGGTCTGCTTACAGTGGACATTTTGCCACATTCAAGACAGTCCAGAAGATTTTGCAATCAGGGTTATGGTGGCCAAAAGTGTTTAGGGACACTCAGGATTTCATCTCCAAGTGTGATCCATGTCAGAGGATGGGTAGTATCAGCAGAAGGAGCGAGATGCCACAGAACCCAAATCTAGAAGTTGAGATATTTGACTGTTGGGGAATCGACTTCATGGCGCCTTTCAATCCACCATCTCATGGGAATCGCTACATTCTCGTCGCACTGGACTACGTCTCGAAGTAGGTAGAAGTTGTGGCAAGTCCGACTAATGATGCTAGAGTCGTCATCAAGCTATTCAAGAGCATCATTTTCCCCAGATTTGGTGTGCCTCGTGTTGTAATAAGTGATGGAGGCTCCCACTTTATCAACAAGGTGTTTGAGAACCTGCTGAAGAAAAATGGAGTTAAGCATAAGGTAGCTACGCCTTATCATCCACAAACTAGTGGTCAGGTGGAGGTTTCAAACAAGCAGATCAAGGCTATTTTAGCTCGAGCTGTTGGGGTGTCAAAACGTGATTGGGCAGTGAAGTTGGACGACGCCCTGTGGGCCTACAGAACAGCTTTCAAGACACCAATTGGAAAGGACACCATTTCAGCTTCTGTATGGAAAAGTGTGTCATCTGCCTGTTGAGATAGAGTACAAGGCACTGTGGGCCACAAGGTTTATAAATTTTGATCTCAAAACTGCTCAAGATAAAAGGGTCCTGAACCTGAATGAGTTAGAGAAGGACATATTTGAAGCCTACGGGAGCTCAAAATTGTACAAGGAAAGGACAAAAGCCTTCCACGACAAGAAGATTGCACACAAGAAAATCACGCTAGGCGACCAAGTGTTACTGTTTAAGTCGGGCTAAAATTGTTACCAGGAAAGTTGAAGTCAAAATGGTCAGGTCCATTCCGAGTGAAAGAAGTTTTGCCATATAGAGCTATTACACTGATCAACGGGGAAGGAAACAATTTCACTATGAATGGCCAGAGGGTTAAGCAGTATCGAGCTGATGAGACTATTCGCGAGAGAACCTCAGTTTCTCTCAATGACCCAATTGAACCTTGAAATGGTGAAATTCAAGCTCAGTGACTTTAAACAAGCGCACTTGGGAGGCAATCCCATGCATATCCTTGAACATATCCTAATTAAGCTTTCACTTTTTTTATTTTACTTAAATTTTGCGCTTGGCTTAATATTTGAATTTTAGGACTCGAGCACCAGAGCATCGTTATGACTGGGATCGAGTCCTGTAAAAATAAAAGAAAAAGTAAAAAAAACATGATAAGACCTCACTTATCTTTCATGTCGTGCACTCACGGGCTCTTGTTCCCCACACCTCTCTCTTTCTCCTCAATAAAAAGACTCTTACACTTCTCATTAAATCACATTTGCTTACATTATCCTTTCTTCTTTTTCAGCTGCAACTCGAGCTCTTTCACCTCGCCGCCCAATCATGTCCGCATTCAGCTTGAGCTCTCTGACACTCGACATACTCGAGCTCGACTCCACCGACAGCACCCATGCACCAACCCAAGCTCGAGTCCACCCGAGCTCGAACTCGAGCCACTAGTCGAGTTGTGCCGCACCCGCCGCTCTAGCTCCTCTACACACACACGCCACTATGTCGAGCCCCGCCGCGTCCAACTCGAGTCTCTCTCACCCCTACAGCTCGAGCTTCTTTCCAACCCGCCACATCCGCCAACTCGAGCTCCACCAGCACGCGCCGCATGCTCCACTCGAGCTCCAAGCTGCAACTTGAGCCCACGCTCGATCCAGGTCTGCCGTAACCGTACGAACTCGAGCTCAACTCGAGGTCTTGAACTCGAGGTTTCCTTAGCACTCGAGCCAACGCGCTGCTTACCATACGAACTCGAGCTCAACTCGAGCTCCAAGACAACGCCACAGCTCGAGCTCACCTCACGTGCACCTACTCGCGCCGAACACAGCCGACGGTGATTCCACTCGAGCTCCACCGCAGACCCAAATTGAGCTCACCTCTTGAGCTCTTGAACACAGCCGACCGTGCACTTGCGCTCCTCTCCACTCGACACAAAGGTCGAGTTCTCTGCCAGCTCAAACTGAACCCGGAGTTCACGCGCTCCAACACGAGCAGGCGCCATACACCACCGAAACTCGAGACAACAGTCGAGCACGCCTATTCGAGCACCTTCTCCACACTCCACTCGAGCTGTCACGAAGATAACTCCAGCACCTAGCTCACGGCTCCGTCACACGAGTCCGCACTCAAAACCGAACTCGAGCTCCATTCACGCGCCGCGTCCAACCCGATCTCTACTCCAGCTCACGTCCACCGTGTCCTACTCGAGCTCACGTCCGCCGCGTCCTACTCGAGTTCACATCCACGCCTCACGCGCCGAGCCCCTCGCCGTGCCGCACGCCACCACAACTCGAGTCGGAAACTCAAGCTTAACTCGGCTCGAGCTCCACCGCCCATTACATACCATATATTATATATTATATATTATATATTATATATTATATATTATATATTATATATTATATATTATATATTACATATTATATATTATATATTATATATTACATATTATATATTATATATTATACATTATAATAATAATAATAATAATATTTTTTACATTTTATATTTCTTTACACCTGAATACTTTCTTACGGATTTTTTCTCGGTGTTGTTGAATTCAGCTCACAGTATGAGAAGATCAGGGGAAGGTTCTTCGAGGCGTCAGCACATACCGTTTTTGTTTGATTCACCAGGGGATTTGGATGATGAGGACTCGAGTTTTGAGGTGCCCCAACTAGTACGCAAAACTAGGAGACGAAGTGGCAAAGAAGTCATGAGAGAGACCACACCATTTGAGACAGTAGATTAAACCCAAGAGGAGTCATGCAGTGAGGACACTGAACAGAATGTCTGGATTGACGAAAATCTCCCTGAAAATGTTCCACATAAAATGGCGTTGAGGCACCTCAACCAAGTGATAGTGGAAGGGACAAGATACCTGCACCGAGAAATGATGATGCAATTAGGCATAGACAGGGATGTCGATCAGATGCTGCGAAATGTTGGTCTCACACAATTTGTGTCATATGCAGTTCCTAGCCTCAGTGGAGCTGCGGACGTATCTTGAGAATGAGACAAGACTGCGGGAAATAGATCGGTTTGGAACTCTAACTTTCGTAGTCAACGGCAGGAAATACTCATTCTCAGTGTTGCAATTCGAGCAGATGTTTGACCTTCAGCATTCTGATGGAACCGACACTGATTTTGACCGTGACGAGCTGAACCTGCTGTTGAAGAAATCGCAACACCAAACGACTACAGCGCTTCACGCAGTAAGAGCACCAAGATCAGGAACCCGACAATCAGGTACTTTCACAATGTTATTGCTGATACATGTTTTGCCAAACATGAGTCTGGGAATGTCAGGAAGCCAGAACTTGAGATGATTGATGCAGCACTTTTGACCATTCTCAATCACTATGATCATGGAATCAATATTGCGGGGAATAGAAACCATAATGGGTTCACAAAGGCGATCATGAAGCAGCTGACATGGTACAAAAGTTGGGCAATTCAGTTGCAGAGCAAAGAAAATGCTTCCATATGCTGTGGAGGGATTGTAACGAGGAACATGGAGGCATGTAATGTCACCATAAAATCGAAAGATTCGACTCCTCCGGCGTACATCGACATGACATACCTCATGAATGATAGATTTTTGAGGAAGAGCTTAATCAAAGATAAGTTGATGTACCGATTTGCACAACCAGGTGCAAGCACAGATTCGTATATTCAGCTTCCTAACCAAGAGTACTCCGATATAGCACTCGAGTCGAACATTGCGTTTCTACCTCCAGAGCATCTCCTCGCTGAAACTCGCTCCAGAACCCACCACCCCGAGAAGATACCTGAAGATACAGAGAGCACATCAGACGAACCAGAATGCTATTACTTTGAAGAATATGTGGACCCTAAAATGTCAAAAGGGTTGAAAGCGGCGCACAAGCACATTGGGCTACTCTCCAAGCTGTCTAGGTGGAATACCAAGAAGATTAACACGATTATGGATAAGCTCAGCTCCCTATCGTTGAACTCTAACACTCGAAGAAGTCCAGAACCCACGCCTCCAGAACCAGCACAGCACAGAAGATCGACATCAATCTCCAGGCAACCCTCCAGTCCTTGGCCAGAAATGCAGCCACACAGGGCATCCTCGTATGAGCACAGGCATTTGATCTCGATTCACCACATGGACTCGCACAACCAGCACATACTGAGGAGCTTGATTTGGAGCCCAACTATGAGCCACCGAGACAACGCCAAGCAGTAAGGAGACGTTCCACTAGTCGTCCGCGTCAAGAGCGAACTCGGACAGAGGAACCACTACAGCAGACAGATGTACACCAGCTCACATTGCAGACAGGAATTTTGTGGCTCGATAACGAGGACCCAACCTCACAACAATTAACACCTCAGGCAGGACTCAGCAGCTATGACCTTTTCGGCTCAGAGTTTCAGAGTTACGCGCAACAACCAGCGCCAGGTTACAATGACCAACCAAACTCGAGCTCACAGCCGCTGGATGACATTCATCCAATGGACATGGATCCCGCTGGATGGTTTCTATTTCGCTGAGGTAAGAACGCCAACCTCCTCTTGTACATACCATTCCATTCATTTTATTATGTCATTACTTGTCTGAGACCTTCCTCAAGCTTTTATCGACACAAGGAGCTGTGTGATTTAAGTTCGGGGGAGGACCCAGAGTACTACTAATCATGTTTGTCGTTTTCTTAATTTGATTTGATCTCATGTTTCATACGCATAAAAAAAAAAAAAAAAAAAAAAAAAAAAAAAAAAACAAAGTGTTCATGCATTGCACTTAGGATCGAGTGTAAGTTCTGGGAATCATCTTTTTTTGGATAGACAGCCTTGCTAGGTTGATTGATTAGTAACCATAGTGAACTTTTGGACTTGCGGTTCTTCCCTTTCGAAACCTAACAGGTAGATCGTCTGCCTTTGAAACTTGTGCTTATGTTGTGTCTCGAAAGGACCGGGTTTGTTTCCTCTAATATTGACTTTGAATTTGCCAAGATAGGGGTTTAAGATGCATTGAATTTTATCCTTCCTTGAGTTTAGCCTGTCAATTAGAAAGAATGAAACGAAAAAAATAGGTACTTCTCATATAACTCAGCTCACATAATGAGGTTTAAGGTGAACGGGGACTGTGCGTAAACCCGTACTTTCTTGTGTTCACTGATAAAACCAATAAGATTTTGGCTAAGGTGAACAAGGACTGTACGTAAATCTGTACTTTTTCGTGTTCATTGAGAAAGCAAAGAAATTGATGCCTAAGGTGAATCAGGGCTGTGCGTAGACCCGTACTTTCTTGCGTTCACTAATAGAGCTTGAGCATAATCCTGAGTTTGAGCAGAAACTGAATCTAAAAAAAATTGTACTGAATAAATTAAGTCTTGCTAAGCTCTTGGAAGTTGCACCAATAGTCTATGATCAATAACCCCTCTTGAGCCCCGCACCTTTGGAACTAGGAATCAAACTTGCGCTTCTTAGAGCCCAGCTAAGCACTAGGGATATCTAGTTAGGATGTTAAGCCTTGATGAGAGTAGATTGTGTTTTTACAATGGAATAAGCGTTCATTTGTGGCTTACGGTTTTCAGGCTACTGAGTTGTTTGTTTGAGGCAAGGTGTTCCCAGTGTCTGCACCATCTTTTCCTTCTTAGCACTATGCATTTGCTAGAGGGCAAGCAAAGACTATGTTCGGGGGAGTTGATATACACATTTTTAGCACGTTTTAAGAGCATCATTTAGGTATATTATACATACATTTTGATACATTCTCATATAGTTGAAGTCTAGATAGTATCATTCACATGCATCTGCATACATACTGCGTTTTGTGAGTGTTCAGGTACTGGATGCAGGCAGATCGAGCTCCAGATCGAGCCCCCAGATCGAGCCCCAGGTCGAGCCCATTATCGAGCCCAGTTCGAGCCCCAGCTCGAGCATGGATCGAGCCCTTTTTCTATACCAAGATCGAACCCACTTTCAAGCCCAAGCTCAAGCCCAAGATCGAGCTCACAAGCGCCAACTCCAGCACTTAGACTCGAGTTCAAACCGAGTTTCCACTCACACGCACCAGATCGAGTTCATTCGTTATTGGGCCAAACCGAGGCTAAAATCCACTACGCATTGGGCCGAGTTTATCTTACATGTTGCAAAATCCGAACCCTAGTTTTTACAATTGATTTTTCTTGCAAACTTAGAGCTTTGTAATCGAACGCAACATTCTGATTTTTTAGTTTATTTTTATGCAATTCAGTTTTACATTAAGCGTTGATTTCATACCTTGATCGAGTTCTTTATTGATGCATTCAAACCTTGAATTCGTGTTTGTTGTTAAACTCATGCAATCTGAGTAGTCACCTAGGGTTCCTGAGGATGAGTTAGGTCTGTGTGATGCTTAGGTTTTCTAAGGCGCTCAGGGTTAGATTTATGTAAGTCTTTTCTGATTTGGTGTTATCATCACTAGCTTCATTCTGATCAACTGAGACTTGTTCTGAGACACTCTAGCACTGATGGCTGTTGGTAGAGCATCTGACTGAACCACTTCAGAGATTCACATGCTCAGCTCGAGGGATCGAATGTCTGAGGTGTGAATCGGTGTTAAGCGAGTTGATCGTTCATTCCGACTAGATTATCAAACGCCTATGGCGATAGGGTCTGTTAGTAGTCTACTCAAGTTTGTTTACCACGAGAGTGGACTCATTATTTGTGTTCTCGTTGCCTAGAGACTAGCTCTATTGAGTGATATCAAGCGCCTAGTTAACTTAAGAGTCACGTTGACCCATGAAACTCACTCTCCTCAGGATCCTGCTTTCTCACCCTGCGTTAATTCTATTTGATACTCTACTGTTTATTGCTCTGTTTGAATTATTTACAATTGCACTGCTTTGTCTATTTTCGTTTTAAAAGTTCGAATTAGGTTGTTAGAGAAACCACACTTTAATTGGCTTGAATTAGGGTAGCTAACTGCATCCTGATTGATAATTACATTCCCAGTTTGATTGACACCTATTATACTACAACCGACATACAAATATAATAGTATTTGACAATAGAGTAAAAATCCTGTTATCAGTTACTGGCAATTATCACACCGTTTAGATTGTTCTTTGTATTCTAAGATGATCGTTGACCAGCAGTATTCTTGTCATTTTATCCTAATGGCTAGTGCTCGCCCTCCGAAATGGCTTCCGCATGAACTTTCATGGATTTCAATGAGTAATTTTTGGCCTCGTCGCTGCTTACACATCATAAGTAGGGACCGTTGAAGTTGCATTGATATAGCTGGTCTTCGAGCATACAATATCTAACGCTCTAGACTTTTAGTTTATGCGCTTGTCATTGTTCTTCTGGTAATGTTCTGTGCTGAATGTACCGAAAAATCGGCTCCCTCCAGTTTAGTGCTGAAGTGTGCATAAATGCTTGTGCAGCTAATAAAATAGTTTTTTATTAAGTTTTATTTATTTATTTAGGTTTGGTTATTACATTAAAAAAAAAATCAATAAACTTATTATTTTGATAATTACCAAAGTCATGATAATCTAGCCATGGTTTTTCTGGGTATAATACTATGTCATAGATGACTCATATGTGTCACAGAAACTAAATATTTGTAGAAATTAAGCTGACAACTTTAATTTCCCATCATTTAATAAGAACAAATGTGATCTCCAAATACCAAATACCAACAACTCGTATAGAAAATTTCAGTGAATAGTTATTTTTATGGTTGAACATTATCTCACATATATGATATCAGTCATAAAAAAAACAAGTAAGAAAATAATATTAATATTCAATCAAAATAATATTAGTATTCAGTCAAAACAAAATTAGATGTCAGTCAAAACAACAATAGATGTGAGTCAAAATACTTAGTACAGAGCAACACTTTAATTAGATTTGGTTATTTGCCAAAAAATTCACTGTTTTTATTCAAAATAAATGACAAGTTTTCCTTTCTCACTATTCTACAAAATATAAGTGAAGAAAGACATTGCTATTTTCATAGGTTCGTACTTGTAATTACAGTTTCATACAAAAAACTAACGTTAGGTAAAGAGCTATTCTCATTTTCAGTTTTCCAAGACGGGCGGATTAGCTAGTTAGGCTTTGAGTTAATTTAACAAATCTTGGCATTCGTCACTCCATTCGAAGCATTTGAGTAGCTTGTAGAACGAGAGGCATTTGTTGGTTGATCTGGAGATGAAGCGAATTAGCGTTGTAATCTTTCCAGTGAGTCACTGCACTTCTTTTGGTGTTTTTGGAGCTGACGTCAATACTAGCGTGCTTATCTGCTTTGGGTTTGCTTCTATTTCCAGATATGTAACCAAGTACCCCAAGAATTCTCTTGATGATACACCAAAGGAGACTTTTTATGGGTTGAGTTTCATCCCATACTCATTCAAGATTTTGAAACATTTAGCGAGCTGTGAGACATGGTCTTGTGGTCGGGTTGATTTGACCAACATATCAATGATGTAAACTTCCATTGTTTCTCTCAGTTGTGCTTTGAACTTTTTGGAAGAGTAGGTCGACAGAACTTCCTCTGTCGACTAATATTCTGTCTACCGTATCTTAATCGAATTTACAAAGTCTAAACAGAGCTACGATCCACCTTGGATGAAAGTGATTTTGCTTTTCTGTTTTGGTTTATGTGATCCGTCATCCTCTCAATTTGTTCTCTCTAATCTTGGTGGTTTTCGGTTCCTTCTGGCGTAATCCTTGTGGTCTTCGCAATCTTTCCGCATTCCCTCTCGCCATTTTCCTTCTTCCTTGAGGTATTTAACGATCTTGCACTCTTCAAATGAGTGTCCCTTTGCCTGGTGATAGTCGTAACACTTCTTTGAGTCGTAGTCCCCATAATTCCTTCATGCGCCTTTTTTCGTGATAACATACGAGTGCTTTACTGTATTTCCTTTTGGTTTCTTTTCCTGTTGGCTATCTCTTGAATTTTGCATGTTTCCCTTCTTACCGTGTTGTCTGCCCCTGCTTTTCTTATTTTTTTCCGATTTTAGTAATTCACCGACCTATGAAGTGTGTCATCCAGGCTTGTGGGAGGGTTCTGAATTAGTTTTGCTCTGAATTTTGAAGTTGGCCACAATGTCGAGTCGAGTACAAGCAGGGCCATTTCATCGACCGCGTGCACACTCTTAGCTTTCACTGCTTTGAATTGATCATTGAACTACCATAGGGATTTCTTATTCTCCAGCCTCATATTTATCAGGTATTGCTTAAGTAATGACTGCAATAGCTCCTTGAATGCATTGCGGCGCTTTGAGATTTTCCACGAAAAAACATTAAAGGCTTGGGTCATCTTCAGACTTGAGGTATGTATGTCCGCCACGAGACGAAAGACTTCAAAAAATTTTGCCTGATTCAAATTTCCTGTGTATTGCAAGAATTTCAGTTTACCTAAGGGCGGGAAATACGTGCTTGCGATCCTTTTCGAAAAATGGCATGATGCGGTTCTGTTCGATTATGTAGTGCATTTATGGTGCGGCTGTGTATCGCTCGGTAATCAACTTAGTTTCATTTCACCAAATGAGGTACTTTATCAAATCATTTATATAATTGTTTGTGTTGATATTTTCCTACATTCATATCTAACTAATCAAAATTTTCCTCTTGTATATTGCATATTCTGGAAATAATATGTATTACGGAAATTGGTAGAAGGAAACCTATCATCTAACTATTTAGGTTCTTCCAATTTCAAAAACTTAGTATAAGCTTTGAATCTAAAATCAAGCATCCAATATGGTTCCTTTTTAAATGTCAAAATCAATTGAACCGTCTCTTCAGTTTATCCTTTAGGGATTGCGAACAAATCAATGTCTTCAATCATGAGAGGCTTGTGGAGAAAATCTGGAAAGATCGTGCGTCAGTAGAGACACCATTGATATTAAAGAAGATCTTTTTTTTCGAGATGTATGTTAGAAAAATGAAAAATGAAATCTCAAATTATATTGAGATGACATATGATATCATCAGAATTTGGTAGATTCTATGCATGTTTTTTGTCCATCGTCACCAATTAGTTGCTTCTTTCATTCATTTTAATATATGTTTTCTTTCTTTTAATTATTTAGAGTACAAGGAGTTCAAGTTGCATATTTTGTATTATTTGAGTCATTTTAGGTCATTTGGAGCCACTTAAAAGGATTTGGAACTTGAAGATGGATGAAGAAGCCGAAGAATGGACTGAGATGCATTGGATCCAAAAAAATATGACTCTTTGATTCAAAGTATTGACCTCTCGGTCATACTATAATCGAAGAAATCGCATAGAACCTGACAATTCTTTCTATGTCAAAATATTAACCAACTAGTAGTAACAATACTTAATGTTAGTAGTAACACATATAATAATAGTAATAACACCTATAATATATTTTTAACACTATAATCTTAATTATGTTATAATAACGTTTATATATTGATGTGTATATTATATTTATAATAATAGTAGTATATTTATAACAAAAATATTTTATCAAAAATGAACATAATTAAGTGAATAATAGATGATTAATTTCCTAATTATGCTAAAAGTTTTAGCTATTGATCCAAATTTCTCAAACAAAATAAAAGGTAAAATTAAAATAAAACCCGGAACCTTCTCATGCATTTAGAAGTTTTGTTTCACCTTCTTTAACGTTGTTGCCGAAATCGGACGACTAAAACAGACTACTCGTCTTCGAGCTTACGTCGAGTCTGCGCATGACGACGATCATCAGATCCAGTCCCGTTCTCGCTTTCATAGTTTTGCAGATTTGCTTGATTTTCTTTGCTTCCACTCTCCCATACTCTTCTGGGTCATAACTCGTTCTTTGTCTTTGATTTCTTTGTAAATTCATCTCAATTTAGTGATTTTCTAGTCGATGCAAATTACCTGCGAAGTTTTTTTTGCAGCTTCTGATTCCAATTCGATATACTAACCTTGGCGAGTTCATTCCTTGGATTCTGTAGAATTCCGAGATATTTTGGTTAATTAGAAATGCAAGTTTGTACTCATCTGTTTTCTTTGTTCTTATGTTTCTCTATGTTTGCTTATTCTACAGGTCGGAGGAGAGTTACACCATTACTGGTAGAGTGAAGATTCCACCAAGTAGGTTCTAGATTTTACCCTCTTCTCTCTTTGGATCTTGTGTTCTAATCTGCTTTACTTTTCCTAAAAGGCCTAATTTTGATTACTGGGTATGTTAGTTGTCTAGTGAATTCCTTGGTGTACTGCATCTTCCATTGTCACTGGTAGTTTCTTGAGAAATTGAAATCAAAAGTCTAGAGCTTTAATCCTTTCCTGTGAGTTATCTTAATATAATTAGCTGTTATGCAGTCTTCATGGTGGAGTGTGTTATGTCATGATTGGTTATTCATGTTTCCAATGATCTTTAATTGATATATATATATATATATATATATATATTCTGATACTTGAGTATCTACATAGGTTAGATAAGAGTACTTGTATGAAAGTTTTTTTAATTTTACCTTATTCAGTTCTCAACCTATATAGTATATCATCTCTTTAATAGGACTGTGACTGAAGTAATGTTTTGCTTTTGAAATCTGAGTAATAGGTTTTGATTTTTACTGCTTTATGTTTATTCTGAATGTATGGTACATTAAATTACATGGAAATGATCTACAAGTTATTTCGTAGGCAACGTGATTGGTCGCTCAGCAAAGTTCTCGAATGTCAAAGTTATACTCAATGGTGGACAGCATGTTACATTTCTCAGGCCTGATGGATACTGTACTTTGTATCCTATTGATCCTTCGATTATAACTTTTATTTTTCAGTATAAAAATGCAAAGAAATATGACTCACTGTATCTGATAATTGGTTTCTTACTTGCCTTTGATATATGTCAAAAGAAACTGCCAATTCAGTATTGGCTAGTTTGTGTATATGTGTTGTTAAAATTATTTTTGTGGTTCTTGACTTACGGGTTTTTTTTAAAGTCACAAAGTGCTTCCTGGTACTCATTTGATCGAAGTATCTGCAGTGGGTTACTTCTTTTCTCCGGTAAGTCTTTTTGTGTTGCTATGCTTTATGTTTTCCAAAGCTGCAGTTCTATAAGATTTCGGTTCTCATGCAAAGATGATTAACCACATATAGGTACGAGTAGATGTTAGTGCTCGTCATCATGGCAAGGTTCATGCAACACTAACAGAAACCAGGAGGAGTCTTACCGAGCTAGTTTTGGAGCCATTGAGTGAAGATAAATACTATGAGGTGATACTTCACTTTTCATTATTGATTTTAGCATGTGAGCTTCTTCATATCTTTTGATCTTGAATTTTCCTGATTTGACCTTCTAATAAAAACTACAGATTCGAGAGCCTTTCAACGTTATGTCAATCGTGAAAAGTCCAATGGGTCTCATGGTGGGATTCATGGTCGTGGTTGTATTCTTAATGCCCAAATTGATGGAAAACATAGGTACGCTTGACTTGTATGCAAACAACATACCTAGCAGTTCTCTTCTGAGCTTTGCTTCTATAAATATTATCAAAAAATCGATGTTCTTCAGTACTTATCACCGATTATATAAGCTAAAGCTCTTGAAATAATGAGTGGATTACATATTAAAGAGAGTTAATCATTGTTTGCTGATGAGCATATCTTAAATGTGTTTGTACACAGATCCTGAGGAGATGAAGCAAGCGCAAGAGGAAATGAGGAGACAAGGTGTGCCTTCTCTCTCGAGCTTGTTGCCAAGCGCTGGAGCTAGCCGCTAAGAGTTCATCGGTTAGCTCTTAAAAGGAACATAGAAAGAAAAATTTCTCAGTGATCTGAGTGAGTATGGTTACCGCAAGTGATGATATTAACACACCTTTTCTTTTGAGTTTCTGATATGTAAAGTCAACTTGTGTCTTCTACTTAACGCTCTCTAGCTGACTTGTTAGTTTTTGAGAAAACAAATGGATATTGTGTTGGATTACAATAAAAAATATATGCATATGTTAAATGAGAATCGTCTCAAATCTATTTGATTATTAAAAAAAAAATTATGCAAAACAACATTACCAATTGTTAATGTTTTTAAAAATGTAGATATTAGACCATATTATATATTATTTTTACTTATACATGATTAACTTGAATTGAACAAAAGAAAAATTGAAAGAGCTGAGGACAGGTGGTCCAGTGGTATGGTCACTTTACAAATCCTCAAGGCACCAGGGATCGAACCCCTTACCTGCAAGAGTAGAAGTAGGATTTAAAAGCCAGTAGATTAGTTGAAAAAAAAAAAAAAAAAAACTGAAAGAGAAAATAACAATTTGAAGGGTTCTTTCACATAATTTTCTTAAAAATAAGATTTTTTATTTTTGTAAACAAACCTTCAAAGCAAGTCATTGTGTTTTGTAATTTAACCCTTCAAAAAATGCAAATAGATACATCAATTTTGATGTCAATACAATATAATTCTATATCATTATTTTTAAGTTTTAAAAATTATGGTGAACAATATATAAAATCGAGGAATTCAAATTTACGCTTGTCATCGTGTATACTTTTTAAATTTTATGTAAAAATTATATTGCATTGACTTTAGATTTATTGATATTAATTTACATTAATTTGAGTTAGAGAATTAAATTATAAAACATAGTCATTTTAAGAGCTTTTTGCATAAAACTTTTTTTTTGTCAACTAGTTTACTGTCTTTTAAATCACATTCCTACTATTGCAGGTAGAGAATTTTATCACTAATACTTTGAGGATTTGTAAAGTGACAACACCACTTAGCCACGTATCCTTGACACATAAAACCCTTTAAAAATACACAATAAAATTAGATCTCCATAAACTAATAACAATAAAATCATAAAATTTTATTAATTTATATCAGATATTAATTTATAGTTTATGGTAATTTATCAATATACTAGCTAAAAAATTAATATAATATTAATTTATCAAAGTACTATAAATTTATCAAATGATTTTTTCTTACTATCGAATATTATTTTACAATAGGAAAAATTCGATTAAGCCTTAAACTTACAAAAATGGGTAGAAACACTCAACTTATTCGACTCCAAATTAATTTTCAAACTTTTTATTGACTTTCCAAGATAAACCTCCAATTTTTCATTGACCACTTCGTTTTACCTTATCGTTAACTCAAGTAACAGAAATATTTAACACTGTCTATTAAATGAAACTTTGTGGTTCATTTATCTCGAAAACTAATAAAAATTGAAGGATAAACAGATCAAAAATATCGAAAAAATTGCAAGTCTAAAACCTACTCTTTTTTCGATATTCTCTTCATGGTACTAGTTAAATGGAGTCACTTATCGGAGGAAGAAGGTACATGGGAGATACTTTTCTTATTGACAAGGAAATTTCCAGACTTTAAACCTTGAGGTCAAGGTTCTCTTAAACAGGGGGATCTGATATAGCAAATGAGGATTAAGGCAACATACAGAAACTTCAGACCACAGTCTAAAGACAGAGAAGTAGAGGGACTCTTTCGCAATTTCTAGTAATGTTCACTTACGGTTTTAAAACAGAAGGGAGAGAGAGTGAAACTTTTATCATCGCTTTTCATTGTGTTTTCTTCTTGCTTTTCCATTTTCATAAACTTAAGAATAGCTCATTGTTTCTCGAGGATTCCGTCTAGGAGATCTGGGGTGAGTTATTGAGATTGTTGTTTTATGAATGACAATTTCGTAAGGTTCGTTTCAATATCCGATTTAATGTATCTTACTGTAATTTCTATATTAGAGAAGGAGTGAGAAAAGCTCGAGAAGTCGTGAAAACAGTGCTTGCCACAGGGTTCGTGCTAGGCAAAGACGCTCTAACCAAAGCTAGAGCCTGTGACGAATCCCACGGCGTATCAGCTGCAGCAGCAGCTAGAGTAAGCCAATTAGACGAGAGGATTGGTTTCACTGACAAAATCTTTGCCGGAGTTGAAGCTGTCAGGATGACTGACCAAAGATACCATGTCTTGGATTGCTAAATCAGCCATTTCCACCACAGGAAGAACCGCAGCAGCAGCTGCAACTAGTCTTGTCAATAGCAGTTACTTCTCTAACGGAGCTCTTTGGCTATCTGGTGCAGTAGAGCGGGCGGCCAGGGCTGCATCTGATCTCGGTAACCGTGGCTCAAGGCAGTGAATAGAATAAAGAATCGATCAGAACTGCATTTGTCTGTGATGGATATATATGATGCAAAGC
>JAKUCM010005424.1:0-28154 GCA_023374145.1 Lepidium sativum | reverse complement strand
AAGATTAGGTTCAGGAAATGAGTCCATCGAGTTTTCAATAACAGTACAAATTGACTTATATTCTTTTCTCAGTCCATTTAGAACCCCATGGATTTTCTCCTGCTCAGTATGGGAGATCTATAGAGTCTAACTGATCACACAGTGACTTCATTTCAGTCAGATAATCAGACATGCTCTTGTTCCCTTTGGCTATTGTTTAAAGTCTTTGTTGCAGATCTAAATGCCTTGTAGCTGAAACCCTATTGTATTTATTGGCAAGAGCAACTCAGACTTCTTGGGAGGATCGAAGTCCATACACCACAAGAAGAGCATTCTCAGTTAGTGAGCCAAACAACCACTTGGTGTACTCAAGATTAGTTGCTTCAGCTATTTGTTCTCCATTGTGAACGGTAATGGTGGGAAAAGGTCAAGGTGTTCCAGTGACAAATCCAAGCAGCATTTGACTAGACAAGAACTGCTCCAACTGCAGCTCCTACATAGAAAGTTTTTTGTCATTTAATTTGAGAGTTACACATTAAGAGATAGTAGCAGCATGTAGATCGAGATTATCCTCTCTGGCTCTGATACCATGAAAGTAGAATGAGAGAGATGAAAACTAGGGTTTTTCAGAAAGATATTCTCATTGTTTATTCTTAAAGATGACTTTGTGGTTACATTAAATAGAGGTTAAATAAAACCGAAAATAAAAGTACAAAGAGCCGTTTTTTATCGATTAGAGTCTAGGTTGGAGAGAGTAGAGTAGCGATTGGTGCATACCAAAAGATATTTGTTTTTATCCTTTATACTCTATAATTGTCCTTTTCCTGAATGTGTATCTTGTTTACAGGTTTGCTCTGGTTCAGCATTAATGGTCGTTGTTGGCTTTGTTTGGAACTGTTTGATGGGCTTTTGTTGAACCAATTGATATTGGGCTTGAGTCTTGTTTACATGATGAAGTTGTTGTTTTGTCTATCACTTGTACTTGATTGCATGTTCCAACTTTACCTAGATTTTGCATTCTCATTTTATTAGTTTCCTCATAAACCTGTTTGCATCCCTCTTGACCCATCACTTGTGATTGTTGTCTGATTTGAGTTTCTTAGTTTTGATTATTATTCTCAAACATCTTGGTTGTTGCTTCCATCATGATCATGTAATAGTTCTAGTCTTCCAGAGCTTGAATTTACATTGAATTTGGCATGTTACATCTCACCTAGGGTTTGGATAAGAATGAAAATTTTAAAATAAAAAATAAGATAATAAACTTTAAAGTATAAATTATTTCAGTCCATGCATAGAATCATCGGACAAACGAAGAAAATAAGTGTATTTATTTTAGTTACTACGGATTTGTGATATTAAAATAGTTTTAGATTAACATTAAAATATTTAAGAATGAGTTAACCATTATGACGGTTTCCGATCCGACTGTTGGACAAAAAATATGTATTAACTTTTAAAATTTATAAATCGTATTCATTTATTTGCATTATTTTGTTAAAGTCAAGTCTTTAGTTTTGATTCGAGCGACGTTCACTGTTAATATTGGATACAAATGAAGATGTATTGAAATGGAGAACTCAGTTTTTTCAATATCAAAGTTTCAGATAAATTAATAAAGATGAAAAGAGAAATGACTAATAAGACAAGACAAAAAAATGAGATGAAGAGACAAAGAAAAGGATAAAAATCAAATACAAGTCAAGGAAATTGATTTTATTCAAAAACTAATAAAATAAGAAAATGATAATACAAATATGACAAGAAACTACAAAAAGAAGTGAAAAAGTAAGTAAAGATGAATATATTTAAATGAACTGGTATTTTTCTTAGTACAGAAGTCGCGAGTTCAAACAAAAAACAGTTGAATTCAAGTTATGATTTCATATGATTTTTTATTATAATTAAAAGGAAAACATTTCCATTTGAATAAATTCATTTATCCCCATTTGAATTTGTACACATGTATTTGGCTAATTATCTTCATATATATCATCTAAATCTATTGTTTAGAACTAAATCTAACAAAAATCTTCATATACAACTCACTTTTTTCATGTTCTTTCTTTTCCAATGTTAGATTCGTGGTTTTTTAGCAATTTACAAAGAAACGAGATTTAAAACAAAAATGATTTTACGTGTAACAATTTATTGATTTTATTTGGAAATAAAAAAAGGAGAAAACAGCTAAAACAAGACAAAAATGACAAGAAACTAGGAAGAAGAGGTGTGAAAATCCAAGTAAAGATGAAAGTATTAAACATTTTATTTGGTATTTTATATGATGAGCTTGTATTTTGCTTAGCAAATCTACAAAAAAAAATGTTCCTTGAAAAAATTAAATTCAAGATATGATTTGCATAATCTTTAATACAATTATGTAAAATACGGTTTCAATTTCAAATTCAATTTCCTTCGGTACAGAAGGTGTACATATTCATATGTATATTAATTTGAGTAAACTCAGTATTTCTTTATTAATATGAGTAAACTTAGTATTTCTTTATATCATTTAAACTTATATATATGTAGTTGTTTATCTCAATTTAAAACATGTTTCATAACAATAATTAGTGGTAACATTTTATTAATAGAAAATAATTTGTTTCAATAGTCGTATTAATAGAAATTTTTTAAAGTATATATTCACTTATGCATTGAAATGGTTTCGTTGTACCTCAGAGAGGAAAGTCTCGAAAGACAGTGAATGTACTTTTTAATCATATTATACTTGTTTCTTTTACTTTCAGTTCCTATTCACACTTTAGTTATTTTGCTCATCTAAAAGGCCAGATGATATATGGGATAAAAGATCTGAATCTTTCAAGTGAACAAACCTATCTTTTGTTCTTATGTTTTTTTTAGTCTAGGATTATCATTGAGTAAAAGCATGTGATGATATTGTGTAGAAAAAAGTAGAATCTATAACGAATACAGTGGAGCCTGCACTTGTAATTGTTGTCCCTATAAGAAGCCCGAAGAATATGAGGCTTTTGGAAACAAACGCCTGACTTTTGACGAGAATCTGACATTTAGTAAAACTTTTCAGGATTTACCTTCTAAAATTTTATAATTCGATGTCCAATTATCATATAATAATTTTCAGTCCTTATAAATAATTCTCGAAGATGTGTAATTTGTGCTTTTGCTTCTTTGTTACAAGATTTGGTTATCTTATTACTAATTTATTACAATCAGTAATACAACTTTTTACTACTTTTTTAAATAAAAGTTTCCAATTCACCTTTTTCCGTTTTATTAGGGATTTCAAAAAGATTCAAAATGATTCTCGAATCTTTTAATGAATCTGTATACGCAAAAAAATTAATGGTCTTTAGTAAATATTTAAACTGAGTTTTGATATGTTTTTATCTTATTTAATCTAGGAATTTTTTTTTGTTAACATTGGACCACAAATGGCGGGTCCATTAGCCAAGTTCTTGCAAATGCAAGCGGGGGGACTCGATCCCAGGATGTGTAAGTGCGCATGGCTCTTGTGAACTTATTATCTGCCACTATGTTAAATGTCACTTGCCGTCTAGGATTTTTATTAGAAATAGAAATAGCATAAAAGAAACTAAAAAAAATACATAAATAAAATTACAAGGGTAATTTTGGCATTGCAAAAATTATAAACTAAAAGTAGTTATCCTTTTTTGTCGTCTATTATAATTGATAATAAGATAGAATACCAACACTACAAACCACAATGGATTCACAACTAAATAGCACCAGAAAATAAAAATCGGTTGCATAAATAAATGACACCAAAAACAAAAGAAACATAAGCCGGGAGATGAATAATCTCTGAAAACAACAACTAGAACAAATTCTAAAAGGATGACACTCATTGGAAAGAGCTCGCTTAAAATACAGAAAAGATCAAACACTAAAAATTGAATTACTAATCCAATCAGAGCCACTAGACGTCCCATGTAACATGTTCAACGTCAGATAACACTAATAAGATCGGAATGCCACACCATTATCAAACTAGAAGCAACACCGACATGATCAAAAAGTAGAACAACAAATACTAGAGGTATAGAAACATCTTCCATCACGCCAAAGCAAAGCTACACGAAACTCACCCACAAACCAGGGGACACGGAGAAGATCCTTGAATATCATCTCGAGACAAGCCAAGGAGGATCAACCACTCTTACACGCATACACTCGTCGACCCAATTTTCACCATCTACAGTTGGTGACCTCCTCGCAAGAGAAGAATAGAAAATCGGACCACAATTACACTTATAACTCTCACCCTAAGCTCCAAAAAAACTCAAAGAAGAGGTTGTAGATGACTCAACAACAAAACTTTACCCCAGATGGCAAACAACAAGAAGAATCCATATTTAGAGGCAGCTACAAGCGGAGAAGAAAAGCTAACGGAGAAGAAGTGCAAAGAACAAAGATTTACCTTGATACTTGCTAAGACTAAAGAGTGAGATCCCTAATCAACTAAGCACCAACAATATTTCAAGAGATAAATCTTGGCCAAAACCTTCTTCTCTCCTTAATCACGGCCATGAGCCTCTACGAACGGCCAGAGAAGAGAGGACTTGATGGGGAAGAGTTGGACCAAGAAAACACCACACTAGATCTAGATCTAGAAACTCACCACCACGCGAAACCCTAACCTCAAACAAGACCGATACCACCAATAGACCTATTGATATTGAGGAAAGAACGGAGAAATTCTTCTCACAGTGTTGTGGTTGCCACAAAAAGAAAGACGTTGAAATCTCTCTTCGTTCTTTTTCTCTTGACTGTTTTTTGTTGTTGTTAGAAGATTCGAACCAAAAGTAGTTATCTAAATAATAAAAAATGTAAAGTTATTTTAGCTATTTATAAAAAAAAATTGGTTTTAGTATACAATTTTATTTGTATTTTACTTTTTATTGTTGTTTCGCTATTTAGTATCATAAATATTATTTGATATTATGTTAATATTATGCCGAAAAATGTTTTCAGGTTAATGGCTTCTTATTTTTTCTTTTGGCAGCAGGTTTGTGGATCTTATTACAGTCAATTTAGACTAATAATCTTTAAATTTTCAATTATGTCGGCAAATTCCAATTATTGATGATTCATGCTGACCAATGGTCCCATCACGACTCAATAAGGTCTAATGTGATGTAATGACATATTAGTGCAATACTACTTAGTGTAAATATTTAAATATCAATTCATTTTTTTGTCAAAAAAGTCTATCCATAACCTAAATCAATCCTTAAACATTTTAGTTAATCTACTAATTTATAGAAGAAAAAATCAAAATGCAATAATTATTAGCTATATTATTATAACTACCTGAATAAAAAGAGCTAGGATTTTAAAATCAATTCAAAAGTTTTAAAACATATAACAAAAAAAAACTGGAGTACAAAAATAAATGAGTAAGCCAAAATAGATGTGCACTGCACATGTATGTACATCCCAACCTTATGAAGGTTTTACTTCCAAAATATGTCCCTTAGAGCACCTCCATCAATTAGACACTCTTAAAGGGTTCTTAAGCTTTTTTTTAATATAAGCAACTGTTTTAAGAACTTTTGCAATTGAACTCTTCCAATGGTGAGTCCCAAAATAGGGGTTCTTATTAAAATGTATACAAATTTGATGAGTTTAAAACACACTTACTACAAAACACACTTACTGCAAAACACACATACTGCAAACTTACAAACACTTGCATGAACAAACAGACACTTGCAAACTTACAAACAGACACTTGCAAACTTACAGACACTTGCATGAAGACACTGTCTTTGCCTTTCAACGAGTTCCAGCTGCCTTTGTCTCCTATGTACTTGTAGACACTGCAATGAAGAAACAGAACAAATAGTCAGAGCATTGACAAATAGTCACAAGACAGAGAGCATTGACAGAGGATTCACAGAGTGCAAAACATAACAAAGATTGATTCCATTTCATACAAAGCACTTATAACACATCAATTACATAACAAAAGACCTATTACACAACATTACATACGAAAAGACCTATTACACAATATTACAAGGCTAAGCCGAGTTCAACATGTCAGTAATGAGTTTGTTTTTGAGTGCCATTTCCATTTCGGAGAGAGGGTCTACTTTTGCAAGGAGACTGTCCAACAACTTGTGCTTGGACAACTTCTCTTTCATCTCCAAATCCTTTTGTTTTATCTCCCACATACTTTGGAACTCTAAGAGAGCTCTGCCTTCTTCGGATGCCTTGCTCACTGTCTTTTTGGACTTACCTTTTGAAGCTTTAACTCCAGCCGGACGCATTTGGTCTTCTTCATGACTAACCGTGGCAGAAGATGAAGATTGTGTTGAACCTGCCTCAGTCCTTCTACGCTTAGCCACTGCAGTACCTTCTCTTTGACACCACTTCTGATCATTCCTTAGTTCTCTCCAAGCATGCTCCATAGTAAACTTCTGTTTGTGATCATTGAAGAAGATGTGATGAGCCAACTTCATCACATCATTCTCACTCTGTCCACTTGTTCTCTGTTTTGAGGCAGCCTCAAAACACCCTACGAACTTGCAGACCATGTCATTGATCTTCCTCCACCTTTGCTTGCAGTGACTAGGCTCCCTATTTGGTATACCTACAAGCTTAGGACTTGCACCATAATAGGCTGCAATCCTTTTCCAGAACGCCTCTGCCTTTTGCTCATTATCAATGATCGGATCCTTGCTGGTATTGAGCCACGCACTTATGAGGACCACATCTTCTGTGGGAGTCCACATCTTCCTCATCCTTCGATCTTCAGCATCAGGTGTAGCTTCATTAGTAGTCTCATCCCACTGACTACTAAACAAGTGCGTCTCTGATTCACCAAGATGAATACTTGGTGAATCCCTATCAAACATGTTGGGGTGAACGATTTTGGTGTGCTTGTTGAATACTCAACAGATCCATAAAGCCAGAGGACTGGCTTAATGGATAACGTGTATCCATTCAGGTGTGACACAAAATGAAAACAGAAAAGAAGAAGAGAGAATTGAAGATGAATACTCAAAGAAGAAGGCAGACACTTAAAGAAGAAGGCAGTCACCATTTCGTATTAAGTTCAATGTGGTCATTAAATCACAACAACCTAATTACTATCTACTACACATTCAAGACAATTAACTTGCATTTGCATTACCTAACCACTTGGCAAGAGAATTAACAACACATATCATTTAATGACCACTATCTACCATTAACAACACTTGCATTAACTAAGCACTACCATTAACACACAGAAATTATGACAGCAATCTCAATCTCAATCTCAATCTCAATTATATAAGGTTTAAATGGTGCTAAAAACATACAGAGGAAAATTGAGAGAAGAAAACGTACCAGCGAGATGATTAATTCACCTGATTCTACATCAACTACCAATGGTCCTTTGTGTGCACCTCGATTGTTTTAGCCTTGTACAAGAATAAAACAGTATCAATAAACTGCAACATAAACACCATGACTTGAAAAGGGAAAAAACAAAGGAAGAGAAAATAGCAAACCTGAGCAAAAGCAGATGCAATTGGTTCAATAACATCATCATAGGAGGACCAGACACAATCTGAGGTACCTATATTGAACAACAATTATCAAGATTACGGGGCAAAACAAGCAAAACACGAAATAAGCTTTTTAATCTTTGCCATATAGAGATACAATGTGATAAAATATGGAACGTATAGAACTATTGAACCAGAATCACTTACCATTTTCTTGTACAGTCGCTGTTGCAAAAGGTTCTTTTCTATTTCCTCATCATTAGACACATACTCAAGCTTATTGTCAAAACAAGCAAAAGGTTCTTTTCTAAACATCATCTCCTACAAACTCAAGCAACCACAAACTCATTAACTCGGGAAAACCTAAGGTTAGTTCGGAAAATACCTTTGATGTTCTACAAATCTTCTACAAATCTTCGAAAATCTGAAAATCTGAAAATCTTAAAATCTGAAAATCTGAAACAAATCTTCTACAAATCTTCTAATCAAACATGCAAATCAATACTAAGGTTAGTTCGGAAAATACCTTTGCTACGGAATCAAAGCCACATGCATCGACTTTGCTCTCGACTCTGCCGACCTTCCGAATTCTTCGAGAAGCTCCGATGGTGGTGTGTTCTCGACTGTGATTAGGCGGTCTCCGATGGTGATACGCGGCCTCCGAGAAGATGTTTTTGCCCCTCTCACCGGCGATTTCAAATCGCCATGGAATCGCCTTTCGGGAGAGATGAGAAGCCGAAACGAGAAGAAAAATCGCAAATGGTTCAATGCTCTCTCACCCCATTCTCATTTTTTTTTTGCCGCAGGCCTTCACCATTCACCGCATGACACGTATGGGGTTCTAAACCTTAACCAGCAGTTCTATTTTAAGATCCGATTCTACACTGTACCATCACTAAACCAATTAAATTAATCACAAAATATCTTAAGAACCCCTCTTTTTTTCATTAGACACGTGCGATGGAGCTGCTCTTAGTAACGAAAGCTTCAAAATTGTCCTACTCAAAACTCAGATTGAATATGGACCACATACTAAAGATTCTATGTTTCTTCATGTGCCGAGTCACATTCTACGGCTAACAACCAAACCAAATCCGACGTCGTTACATTTATTTAAGTTGCAATCTTCAAATTGTCTTTTGTCTCTTTACTTAGAATAACCTTTGTTTTTATTCCAACAACTCTTCCATGGTCCAAACAAGTTTACTTTGAATATTCGGAGAAAGACTTAACCAGTTAATTTGTCTTAATCAAGTTCTTTAACATGGTTTAACAATAGTCAATGATAATTATAAAATTTTGCTACGAGATTTCTCTTATTACAATGAAACAACATTCTAAATATAAAGATATATAGGAAACTAGGATCGTACGGTGAAGATTAAGTCTCTCTCAAGCCACCGAAGTAAGACCATTTCTCATTCTTATCGCCATCACTCACAGCTTCATCGCGGTAGTAAACGCCGAGGTTACTAATCGCTGCAGTTAGAGCGTTTGTGGATGTATCCATGGGAGAGATAAGGCATGTTGTTGAATGAACGAGCAAGACAAGATGCCACTACTATGTCGTTTCCTTTATCACCACTAGCTTTGTTGTTGTTGTTCCTCTGCGACTCGGCTCGGTGTTGAAGAGTTTGAAACATGAGCTCAGGTTCGAACTGCATTGCTCTGAGGACATCTGATGAGGATTGACCCATCACTGCACGAGTCACTGCAAACCCATGAGGTCCATCGCTTTGCAATACACGAACCACACTAGGTCCACCAAATAGATTGTGGAGTCCACCTAGAGCCTCTTCATAAGCTCCACCTAGGAACATTCCCAAATAGTATCTCCCGCTGCTGCAGCCATTGTTGTCCAGCTCATGCAATGGCAAGCTCGATTCTCCGCCTATGAACTTGTTGATCTTTCCATCACTGTCACACGTCAAATCCGATAAGATCCCTCTGGCAACAGGCTTTTGCTCAAGCTTATGGACTGGAACTATAGGAAACAGCTGATCAATCCCCCAGAAATCAGGGATCGAAGTGAAAACCGATAGATTGACATTGTACGTAAGAACTGGATCGGATGCACCAATCGCCTTAACCACCCACTCGCATAACCCATCAACACCAGCTAACTGTTCAATGCTCAACGAACCTTCTTTGAACCCTTCAACACATCTCTGCTTCAGCTGATCAACATAAAGCAAGCAGCTTTCACGATCACCACGCATAGCAGCTCCATAGAGATTCTCGTAATCCCCTCGGATTTCCTCTGAGTACTCTTCAAGCATGAACTGAACATCAGTTTGAGTTTCATGTTTCTGACCAGCTGAGACAGCTTCAAAGATCAACACTGAGTGATGAGACACAATGGCTCGACCACTCTCGCTGCATATCACTGGATGCTTCACGGATTTCTGATCACAAACAAACCTAACCGATGCCACAACAGCTGCAGCATACTCTTCAAGAGTGTAAGCAACAGAGAGATCAGATTCGCCGGATTTAGACCCATCGTAATCAATCCCCAATCCACCACCAATGTCAATTACTTGCATATGAGCACCAAGACGGATAAGCTCACAGTAAAGCTGTGCAGCCTCAGCTACACCATCGGAGAGCAAAACCGTCGAAGGGATCTGTGAACCGATGTGAAAATGCAGAAGTTGGAGACAATCAAGCATACCCACTTGACGAAGCTTCCTAGCCACACGAACAATCTGGATCGTGGTCAATCCAAACTTGCCTTTCTCACCAGAAGTAGAACCAAAATGACCTGAATGTTTGGTTCTCAGCTTGGCTCGTAACCCAATCACAGGCCTCACGTTCATCTTCTGGCTCAACTCAATAACTAAATCCAGTTCTTCTTCTTGCTCAAGAACAATCACAGTATTTAATTCCAGTTTCCTCCCAAGCAGAGCCAATGAGATATACTCTGAGTCCTTAAAACCATTACACACAAGAAAAGCATCCGCATTACCTTTACACAAACAGCTCATAGCGAGAAGGATCTCAGGCTTCGAACCAGCTTCCAACCCAAATCGAAAATTCGATCCAAATTCAACAATATCTTCAATAATGAATCGATCCTGGTTACATTTCACGGGATACACCCCTTGGTAATGAGACTCATATCCTTGAGTCTTAATCGCGCAATCAAACGCCGATTGAAGACACTCAAGCCGATTCTTCAAAACATCAGGGAAACGAACGATAAGTGGAAGCTGCAAACCCAAGCCACCGGAGCTTTTCGGATCTGTCGCTTTCTTAACAACCTTCATTAGATCGATATCTTGGTGAGGCAAAGTTTTTGAGCCATGAGGACGAACAGAGATGTTCCCGGATGAATTAGCGGTGAAATACGGAGCTCCCCATCCATCGATCCGGTAAAGGGAAGCAGAGTGCGACGGAGACCAGCCGTCAACAGCAGCGGCGGGTGACGATGGCATAGATACGCCACAATCTCCGGAAAAGGCATCAAAGCGAGTATCAATGCAAGCTAGAGCAGGCATCTTCTTCTTCCTTCAGCGAACGATCAAACAATTTTTACTTTTAATCAAAAAGGAACAAAATCTCCGAATCAAAAATTTTCAGAGTAAGAAAAAGAGAAAAAGAATGAATCTGTAAATTTGTTAGGTTTCCAGATTATCTGATGAAAATTGGGGATATTGAAACCCGCCGAGGCAAAGAGCCTCGGGGCTAATCCCCTCAAAAGGAGCAGAAGGTGAATCTATCACCACCGTGAAACCCGCCTTTAACAATCCGACCTGACCCGAAATTCCCCACGATGAACGTTCAGCAGAAAATTTGGTTAAAACAGACGTAAAAATGGGAAAATTTTCCCAAATCTGAATTCAACAGAAAAATTATACCCCAAAAGATTCAAAAAAGATGAATTTTCAGAAGGAATTTGAGGAAATTAAGAAAACAAGAATGCGTGTTTTTCTCGGGAAAATTTCAGAGAGATTATGGAAAAAGAGAAAGAAGTGGAGATGAGCAAGAATTGCATGAAGGAGGAAGGTTCGTTAAATAGGGAGAGTGGTAGGAGAAGGTGAGGTTGGATTTGGGCTTGGGGCCCATTTGTGATTTTCTCTATTACTTTTTAATACTTTTTTGTTAAATTCCTTTTAATTTATTTTTCCTTAGCCGAAACTTTCATTAACCAAAACTATTTTATTTGTGAAAGAAAAAGTTATTTTAAAATTTAGCACTAACCTGAAAAAAAAAATCTAATTACTTGGATCTACTAAACATCGCTTTATTACGATCAACCCTCAACTATATTAGATTCTTTAATTTATTTATTTGAACTATGATACATTTCATTATATTTGAGTGACATATTGTCATCTTGAAAACTTAACGAAAAGTTTTTTATTTATTTCATATTATAACTACAAATGGTAATCTTTAAAACTTATTATTTTTCTTGTATAGTTTAGTAGTTGCTCAAAGCTACTAAACTTTTTGAATATATATTAGTAGTGAATTTGAGTGGAGATATTTTGCTAATTTACAATATGTAAGAAAATTGTTAAAACAACACTAATTGCATTTAACTATATTATGAAACAGAAGAGTACACAAGTAAATGATCGAAATATCAAAATAATTATTAAAAATTTAAATTTAAACCATACCTCTCGAGAATGTTGTGTTTAGTCTGGCTCATACTTATACCAAGATATTCAACAAAATAATTATGTAAGTTTTGAGATTTGTAGAAGAGAAACATAAATAAAAACTGCAAAATAAAATATGAGATTTGTAAAGGCGACTTGAGTTTGTATTTATAAGTGCCAAAACTGAATTGTAATATAAAGGAAAAAATTTGAATATATGAATAAGGAAGTCAAATAATAAAGGAAAAAAAACATATGCAAAAGTGTCATGTATCCTTTAAAAATATTTGATTAGTTTAAGATAATTCACATCTGTTAAGGTATATGAATCTACATATTCTGTACTTGATACACTTGAACATATAAAATGTGACAACTATTAGTTTGTTACTTTATAAGTTCTTTCGAAAATATTAACTATTTTGAACGGTTGATATTTGTTTGACACAAAAGCAATTCATTGATTTATTGGAGGATTGAGATTCGATTAGTATAATGAATATTACGCATCACGTGGCAGTCGGACCTTGGAGTGAGTTGTCTTCTAGAATTCTCATCCACATATTTTAATTAATAATCATGATTATTCGACAATAAATATATACTACTTGTTATCTTTAATTTACATTATGATTGTAACTACACATGATGACACATGTCGACGAAAACACAACAAAATATGACTAATCTGCTTTACGAAATGTGACTTTAGGATGAGATACGAAAATATCCTTTATTCTTTTTAATTAGATTAACATGTAATTTGATATAAATATTTTGGAGTGCAAATAATAAACACAACTTTTTTCTAAAATTCTTATATGGTATCAGAGCAAATAACATAATTCTAACATTTTCTCTTTTCTTTCTCGATTATGGGGGCCGATCAACCAGTTTTTGTCGCTACCGATCCTCAACCCACACTTTTTCCATACACTCTTCATCCCTCGGATAATTTTGGTTCACTTATCACCTCTGTCATTCTTCGAAGAAATAATTACACCGAGTGAGGTACAGAGGTCTCTAATTCTCTACAAGCCAAACAAAAGATTGGCTTCATCAATGGATCTATTACTAAACCCCTCACTGAACCTGATCTCTCACGCTGGATCCCCACACGAAATCTATGATTGTTGGATGGATTCGTACATCCATTGATCCTCCTATTCGCTCTACCCTTACTCATGTACCTAATGCTAAGCGCCTTTGGGATTCAATTGCTGATCGTTTCTCCGTCAAAAATGGCGTTCGTCGTCATCCTGTAGCGAATCTCATTACCAATTGTAAGCAAGATGGACAGTCTGTTCAAGAATACTTCGGACGTCTCTCCAAACGTTGAAAAGAACTACGGGATCTCCAAACCACACACACATGTACATGAGACGAGGCTGAAGATATTGAAAAGAATGTCAGGAGGCTCGTGCTCACAAGTTTCTTTTTGGTTTGGATGATTCACGATTTCGTTGGATACGTTCCCTGATCATCAACGAAGATCCTCTTCTGACTCTCAACTCCATTTATTCAAGGGTAATTCGTGACGAACAACATCTTCTCACTTTTCGTACCAAAGAGATTTCTCAGGACGCAATTGGTTTTGCAGTTCAAGAAAAATCGACAAAGACTTCTAAAACTGCAGCTGTTACAAACTCTCGCAACCGTGATTGTGATCGCTTCTTCACTCATTGCAATCGGCGTGGTCATGAAGCTTCTGAATGTTTCCTCCTTCATGGTTATCTAGACTGGTTCTTAGAGCAACAATCCTCCACTAATGTTGTTCAACAATCTTCATCCACGCCAATGCCTTCCTCTGATCAGCTAGTTGCATTACTTGCCATGCTCCAGAATCAAAACACCAATGTTACAACTGATCCTGTGTCTGGTAAACCTGTCTTAACTGATGTTATTCTTGATACAGGCGCCTCCCATCATATGACTGGTGACAAAAGAATTTTACATGACACTCGATCAATTGTTGAATCACCAGTCACATTCCCCAATTGTCGAAAATCACATGCTACTTTTGTTGGAAAACTAGCCTTAAATACTGCACATAATCTCGATGATGTTCTTTATGTGCCTGATTTTAACTGCACATTGATTTCGGTGTCCAAGCTCTTGAAAAAAACATGGTATATTGCCATTTTTACTGATATGATATGTTTTGTACATGACCGTTTTACGAAGACTCTGATTCGAGCCAGTGAGGAACGAGAGGGAGTTTATTACTACAGGGGTGTTAATATTTCTCGGGTCATCAATGTGTCAGCAACAAATATCGATTCAAGGACTCTATGGCCTCATTGTTTTGGACATCCTTCTCATAAACTTCTTAGTTATCTTCCTTTATACAATAAAACCAATGTTGATTTGGGTTCTACAGATTCTTGTGATATTTGTTTTAGAGCCAAACAAACTCGAAATTTTTTTCTTGAAAGTTCAAAGAAAGTTGTTGAATCTTTTGCGTTAATTCATTGCGATTTTTGGGGACCTTATTGAGTTAAATCAACTTGTGGTGCTGCTTATTTTCTAATGATTGTTGATGATTTATCAAGGGCTGTTTGGACGTTTTTAATACTTGAGAAATCAGAGGTGAACACAATTCTCAAAAAAATTTGTGCCATGGCTCAGCGACAATACAACTTAAACGTCAAAGTGGTTCGTAGTGACAATGGTAGTGAGTTCATAAAACTTTTGTCATTCTTCCATGAACAAGTCATTCTTCATCAAACATCATATGTTGACACTCCACAACAAAATGGTTGGGCAGAGCCTAAACATTGCCACATCCTCAATGTTGCTCGTTCATGTCTTTTCCAAGCTAACTTACCGGTCCAGTTTTGGGGAGAAAGTATCTTAATTGCCTCCGACATCATTAATCAGACACCTACACATCTTCTTGATAACATGACTCCTTATGAGCTTCTTCATGGTTCGCCCCCAATATATACTACAATGAAGGTTTTAGGCTGCCTTTGTTTTGTTCATCGTCATGCTCGTGACAAAGACAAGTTTGGAGAACGAAGTCGCAAATGCATCTTTCTTCTATTCTGACGGTAAAAAGGCATGGACTGTCTATGATATTGAGCACCAAGAAATATTCTCAAGTCGTGATGTTGTGTTTCACGAAGAAGAATTCCCGGGTTTGTCAATTGATAAAGTTGTCTCTTCGTCCCCTCAACTAAATACTCCTAACTATTTTGATGATTAGGACACTTTACCACAACCAACACCTACACCGTCTTTACCTCCACCGCAAGGTTCACTAACCTCCTAAGAATCTCCCACACAATCTCTTCTCCCGCCATCATTCTCTAGTACAACAGATCATATTTCACTTGAACCAGTTTCTACATCAAACAATGATGTTACCTCATCTACTCCACTAGAAGTATGTTGTGGTCAAAGATATAGATAACCTTCAGTACTACTCAAAAATACCCATTTTGAGTTCTTCTACAACGGCTCCAGGTAATATCGCATATCCTATCTCTAATTATGTCTCTGACACTTCTTTTTCAGCCAAGCACAAGTCGTTTCTTGCTGCCATTACTGCACCTCATGAGCCACAATCTTACAAGGTAGCGTCTAAACTAGATATTTGGTGTGATTTAATGGGAGATGAATACAACTCGTTACAACAAAACAACACTTAGATTGTGACGATTTTACCACCAGGGAAGAAGGCTCTTGGCAACAAATGGATATACAAGATTAAGTATAATTTAGATGGCAGTATTTCCTAGTTTAAATCCCGCTTGGTGGCACTTAGGAATAGACAAGAAGAAGGTGTAGATTACACAAATATGTATGCCGCGGTGGTGAAACCAACTACGATACGTGTATTACTTAAATTCGATGCAGCCATACAATAGGAGGTACACCAAATGGATGTTCATAATGCTTTTTGATACTATGAGTTTTAACCCTATATCCTACTGCAAGTGCACAGCAAACGTAATAGTACTTAGGGGTCAAATTCCTCAGAGAACCATGCTACACTCTCAACTTCTATTAAATCACAAGGTATATCAATCAAAATTAGAGAAGTGAATTCTAACAACTTTGACGTGAATGTAATCAAATAACTAAAGCAATCGGATGTCGAATATTCACTCAGGAATTAGAATTCTTGTCAGGGAAACTATTCAGGAACTACTCTGATCTTATTCTCAGCTTGAACATAAATAAAGGTAGACCAACTCTCGTTGGTTTCAGATTACAAGCAGGCTTTATTGCTTAGGTTCAATTACCCACAACCCAACCTAGCATCAACTCTCGTTGGTAGTGAATGAATTGCTCTTTTAGTCTAGTTCTAGTTCTTAACAATCTTCTGGAAAGTTAACAACCTAAAATCATTGACTAGGTGATCAGGCTACTCTATGCATTAAACTCAAGTATTATAAGGAGAATCATCTATTCATCAATCATATTTGTTCCCCAACAGTGAATTCTAAAACCCTAGAATCCCTAGATCCGATCTAAGATCTACTCAAATTTAGAACAATAAATCAAGAAAATCATGATGAACTGAAACTGAAATTATATTAACAAAGAGAAAGAGGATTTAGAAATTCTTCTCAAGTATGAAGAGATCTTCTTCCTAGCTTACAAACTCTTAAAACTTCTATAAAATTCGTTCCATCACAACTCAAGGACTCCTCTCAAAATAAAATAGGAAAAAGTATTTATAAGGCCCAAAACAAGAGCTGAAAATCGAAAAATTAGGTTTCTGCGCAAGGCATCGATCGATTGATCCTTGGTATATCGATTGATCTTTGGATGTTGAGTCGATCTTCTAAGAGACCAAGTCGTTCTACAGATCGTGCGCTTAATCCTTGTTAGATCATTGATCGATCGATCCTTGGTAGATATTGGTCCTTCCTTTCGTGGAGAATGCCGGAAAATGCTTCAAACCTCTCCAAAGTCCACCTTTAAACATGATCCCAACTCTGAATATTTTTGACCTGAAATCTCAATAAAACATAGACGAATTTCCAAAATATAACCGTAATAATGAGCTCAAAACCGACAAAATATGAGAAACGTCACTTTTCTTCATGGTGATTTAGACAAAGAAATGTACATGAAACACCCACTGGGCTTCGAGAATTCTGATCCTCGGAAAGTTTGTCTCCTAAGGAAGTCAATTTATGGCCTACGATGTTGGTTCTCAACGTTACACACTGCCTTGCTTCAATATGACTTTGAACAAAGTGGAGCAGATACATCTCACTTCCACTTCATTCAGGATAATATCACTCTGCACATTCTCATATATGTTGATGATTTTGTTTTTGCTTGCAATGATCTCTCCACTTTGCAACATTTCAAAAACTATCCACATAATTGATTTCACATGAAGAATCTTGGCAAATAAAAATATTTTTTAGGTATTGAAGTAGCAAGGAATCAAGAAGGATTTTTTCTCTCCCAACGTAAATACGCCCTTGACATCATTGCGGAAACGAGTTTACTTGCAGCCAAACCAGCAATAGTTATCTCAAGCTGAATCATATGCTATCTCAAGCTGAGGGCCCACCAATTGCTGACCCACTTGTTTACCGTAGACTCATTGGACGACTCATATACTTGACTTTCACTCACCCGGACCTTACCTATATTGTTTACGTTTTGTATCAATTCATGCACTCTCCACTTGAACAACACTGGACTGCCGCATTGCGTGTTGTCCGATATCTCAAGGGCAGTGCCGCACATGGCATTCGACTAGAGTCCGACTTGGATTTATCTCCTACAGTGTTTTGCGATGCAGATTGGTCTGCATGGCCGCTTACTAGAATTCTCTCAGCGCATACATCATTTTGCTTTTCCATTCACCCATCTCATAGAAGACCAAGAAGCAAAAGATCGTCTCCATGTCTTCAGCAAAGGCTGAATATCACTCCATGGCATACACACTACGCGAACTCAAGTGGCTCAAAGAACTTCTCGACTCCTTTGGAATCAATCACACCAACCAATGAAACTATATTGTGACAGCAAATCAACTCTCCACATCGCATCAAATCCAGTCTTCTATGAACACACTAAGCATATCGAAAGGGGCTGGCATTTTGTTCGTGATGCAGTCTTCTCACAACTCATCACCACCGAACATATTCCGACGAAAGAACAGCAAGCGGATTTGTTAATTAAAGCTTTACCAACTTCGACATTTCTATATCTATTATCCAAGTTGGGGATTCAAGATATTTGACCGCAGGGGGTATTAGGTTGAGATATGAGAATATCTTTTATTCTCTTTTCCTTATAAGATTAGATTAATATATAACTTGATATAAATATTTTGGGGTGTGAATAATAAACACAAGTTTTCTCTAAATTCTTATATCCATCACACTTAATTTCGTGTCGTAAAAATAGAATTTATAATTAAATAAAATGATAGTAATGGTGAAAATAAAAATTCTTTCTAATTTAGTTATCATGAGTTAAAAAAATATGGGGAAAATGCCACGATAAGAAGGTTTTTTTTATTTGGAATATTTTTGTTTTCGAAATATCATTTTGACATATTTAATTACCATATTAGTAAATATATATCATAACTTTAGTATCAATTATTAATTTTTGATCAAATGGACATTCACGTCTGTATTTTTTTCACCATAATTTTGTTGTCGATTAGTTTAATAATTTTTTAATCCACTATGATAAATTTACTAAAGATAAACATATTTGTATATTCAAATATTAAATTTCACAACTTACATTATATAAAAAATTGGTCAATTGACCGGTCACTGAAATAATTATATAATATTGTGTAATAGAATTTAAAATTCATAACTATAGATTAGATTTTGTTAATAGTAAAGATGTCTAAAATTTTCGGTGGCCTTGTCTTCATGATTAGCTATAATTCAGAAAGCATTGTTTTCAAGTTTCTAATAATAGAGATAAATAATTTAATTCCTGTTTCCTCCAATCATGGCTTTTAACGTTTAGATACTTAAAACGGTTTCTTCATTCAAAAAGTGTTGTGGGGCTCATTTGATTCGGATTTATAAGTGATAAGAAGGCATAAGAGGCTCACATATTCCAAATTCCAATGGCTGGAGAACAATCATCATGTGGCTCAAGTTGTATGACTTTCACTTGTCTACAACTAACTCAAGCTCTTCCTTATAAATCGTAGTTGGTCGTGTCAGATACTTAGAGACGGACATCCACGAATATCTAAACTCCATCCGAAATTTGATTATGTATGACTTGTGGAATAATTTTTCTGTCATCTAACATTTAGTAACCATAAAAATATCAAAAGCATCATAACAAATGAACACAAATAGTCTACATTACTCATGCTAGAACATTATTGAAAAGGAAAAGCAATCCTTCATATTGATATTAATATTTGTTCCTATTACAAGGAAAAAAACATCAATCGTAAAGTTTGCTATTGAACGATACGAAAACAATCAATTCCTAACTCAAAATTTTCGCCATGTTAAGTTTTACATAATATTTTCCAAGTTCAAAACAAAAATATTCAAATTCTCTACATAAATTTATTCATTTGTGCAAAAATACACATTATCTAAATCCGGTAACATGTTTCAGTTCTATGATGCTTATGTTTATGTAATTTCTTTTGGTTAAACTTGTTTTGGTTTAATGATGCAGATCATTAACCTTTGACTAACAACTCATTTAGTCAAACGTGTCTTTTGGCACCAAATGAGTAACTTCATATAGAGAATTTAACTTTTTGCATTTAATTTGAAAAATACAGTTTGTAAGTTAATGTAGAGGTCGGGAAGATAAAATAAAATTTAGTGAAAAATTGGCCGTTTTCCATTTAACAACATTGAAGATAGATTACAGAAAGAGAAAAAAAAACTTGAAAAGAAATTAATCGTTTTGGTCTGATTTATTTAGGGAGATTCGTGATTTTTATTACTCGGATTCACCATTAGAAAAATGAAAACTTTACGGAGATTCGGGATTTGTATCACTCGGATGCAGATCAACCAATCTCGGACTCCCACATTTTTGGAACATATCGGATTAATAATTGAGCAGATCTTGTGTTGTTTCGGGCAAAAGTAACTCTTTCGATCAAAGTAAGTTAGATATGAGATTCGATTTATTAAAACAATACATCAAATAAAAATCGATGGTCGATTTATGGTCATAAAAATCGAAAGGAGCAAGGAGATAGACACACGCGACTCCAACAAGAAGAATTTTCGATACGATGTAAAGATGTGTTTTAAGAAGCAAACTTCTTTACAAACAAAATAAATTCAAGTTCCTCAAAGAAAAATGTGGATAAAATACAAAAAATACAAAACATGCCAAGGCATTTTTATTACCGAACCAAACAAATGACATCCTACACTCAAGCAAGCTTCCCAAACAAAGTTCCAAGAGTTCCCGATGATACATACCGACAAGTTTCTATCTTCTCATTCTGCTCTAGATTGACCAGCTCGAGAAGATAAGATGATACCCACAATGAGACCGTACAGAGCAAGTGCTTCTGCGAAGATGAGGATAAGAATCATTCCAACAAAAAGCTTAGGCTGTTGAGCATTTGCCCTGAAAAAACATTTCAAAACCAATCCAGTCAAGTTCCACATTGATTTGAACATTCACTGTGAGGGATTATATAGTTCACAAGAGGATCATCAAACCTGACACCGGCATCTCCAACAATTCCAATGGCCATTCCAGCTGAAAGTCCAGCAAGACCACAAGCAAGACCAGATGAAAGATGTGCGTATCCGTCAAAGAGGTAGTAAGATTTAGCCTTTGGATTGATACCAGTACTGATGATAACAGCAATAATCAATCCATAAATACCCAAAACACCAGCCATAACCACAGGGACGATCGATTTCATCACCAACTCAGGTCTCATCACTCCCATTGAAGCCACACCAACACCACTCTTTGCAGTCCCGTAAGCAGCTCCCATACCTAAACCCAATTCAGGACAAGATTCAGGGAATGTAATTAAATCAATATCTAAAACCAGACTCTGATCTATAAGTTCACAAATTACAAACATGATGATCATAATATATGTCATGTGAATCGAGATCGAACCTAAAAAACACTAAGCAATCTCTAAACACTAAGCGATCATGATGAATCCAGATCGAATCCAGATCTACACAAAAATGTGACCCTCCCTCTCTGCAAATCTCTAAGCAATCATCTAAATCTCGATTCGGTTTCCAGAAAACCGAAACACGCCCAGATAAAACGGATTGATACGAATTGACAGAGAATCGAGAAAGAATCGAATTGAGAAAGAATCAATGCTTACAGGAGAAGACGAGGGCGGCTGCTGCGCCAAGGAAGCCGAAGAACGGAGCAGTTTCATCGCCGCTGAATGTAGACATCCTCTCTGATCACAAAAACTGGATCAAATCGTTCAGATCTGAAGGGTGAGAGAGAATTGGAATTTTGCAGCAATCTCTGTGATTTTTCTGTTTTATTTTGTTTTTTTTGCTGGGATTTTCAGATAAGTGGAAGAGAACAACGTAGTCGTCTGTTGTATTATAGAGAACACGTTGTAACTTTGGGCCGGATCGTTACCGGGTTAAATTAAGCCCATTTATACTGTTGTGCTCCTTTTTTAAAAATTATATACCAAATTCCGTATTATACAAGTACAAGAGATTTAAGCATCAAACTAACAAATATTGAAACCAAAAACCCTAATTATGGAGCAGCTTCCGCTAGAGTTAAAGACAGAAATACTCTCATGTCTTCCTCCTCATCTCTTGTTCAGTTCAGAAGCATAAGTAAACAATGGAACTTTCTTTTGAAGGACAAGAGTTTTGTCGACTACCACTTTTCTCGTTCCTGTCCCCAATTCATTCTCCGAACCAATTCTAAAGTTTACATGATAGACATCATCAATGATAGTATTGGTTCAAATATAGAGTTTCGTGATCTACACTCCTATGTAATTACTTTAACAATGCATCAACCAACCTTGAATACTTGTGAGGAGTTCGTGTTTGGTAAGTATGCGATGAAGAACATGATAGAATTGTGGAATCCTTGGTTGAGACAGGTTAAACGGTTCGAGTACGAATATAAGGATACATGGTTTGATCCTTTGGGCATAGGATACGATAATACTAAGCCTGAAAAGGCTTACAAATTCTTGGGCAAGTTTTTTTGTCTGAGAGATATATAGTGATACTAAAGCTGCCATCTTCGACAGTGCGTCACAAGTGTTCAAGTTCATTGACTCACCTGACAACGTTTGGCCCACAACTGGTAAACTATCAACTGTGTCCTTAAATGGAAATCTTTATACTGGCTTCTGTTGATCTTGAGACAGAGAAATATTTCATCCAAAGCTTTGATTTCTCCATAGACTTTCGAACCTGTCTCCTTTCTTTTCAAAAGAGCTGCCTGGATGAACGACTTGTCCTTGCGGCTTTTAAGGAAGATCAGCTTTCTTTGTTAAGGCTACCTTATGGAGTTCCTTTTCGAACAAAGACTATTGAGATTTGAGTCACGAAGAAAACTATTACTAGAGAGGAAAAGGATATGGTGTGGATTAAGTTGATGACTTTGCCACCAAGTAACTTCCCAAGTCTCTTACAAATGTTAGGTCCCATTAGTTACTTCATTTATGACAAGACCTTGTTCATATGTTGTGATGACGACCATCAAACTGGATGTCCTTGCATCTATGTTGTGAAGGAAGATCTGTGGAAGAGGATTCAATTAATAGATTCTGGGATTGGTTATTGTCGTCTCTGTGTTATTACTCCTAATATGATCCCTGATCCTTACTTTAGAGGTTAGATTGAGTGTATTCTTAGTCTGATTTTATGTTTAACTTCTTTAATTAAGATTGTATACCCATCAAGCAATATAGACGTTGCTGCTAGTTCGAGATACTTCAACTACACAACAATAGATAAGCCTATTTATGTTTTATCTTTGCATTGTTCATTTATGTGATCAGCCAAAGCTGTGTTCTATCTCTTAAGTCATAAACCGTTTAGTAGACATAAGGGAAAATAGCATGCCTATTAGCCGGATAATTCTCAAACTTCCAGAGATACCATTGGTGTGTTTCTCCAGCTGCGTATGTCAGATTTGCAACCTAAACTTGTAAAAAGACATAACTACAACTGTTCAGTATCCAAACAACCTTCAAAAACGAAGCAATTCATAAGTGATCTAGCTAATAAGAAAAGAGTACTGTACCACGAAACCAAAGAGTAACCAGATGTTTATTATGTCTGTTCTTCCACTTGCAATCAGTAAACCCAAATACAAGACCTGAATTTCAGAGCACCATATCATTCACAAAGAGTTTTCAAAAAAACAGCAGAAAATGTAAGATGGTTATCTATCTTTTAGGAAGGATTCATTACGAAATTCAACAAGAGACCATCTCAAACCAATCTCCATACGGGATTATATACTCTTTTGCTTGGCTTGGACTTTCCCGGAGAGATCCCTGCATTAACGATTTTGTAAATTCTCAGGATCAAACGAGATCCAAGCGGATCTAATTAACCACTCAATCTCTAATACCGTACTTCAACGATATCAATACTTTAGAAATCTTGATATCACAAATGGGAAATTATCAGTCTGACAAATAGGAGTCTAGGAAAGCATTAATAAGTTAACGCAAGCGGAAAAATAATCTGTTGGAGAAAAATTGTAAAGATTTTAAACTATTGTCTTCAACTTTCGTGCTAGGGAAAAATAAGTTGGGACTTCTCTTGGATCACAATCCACCTAGATTGAGTGAAATCTCAGTGTTCTATAGTTAAGATGCATCTGTTTAACTTAACAAAAGTCAATGAATGTAATAACTTTGAGATATGAATAAAAAGATTGACTCATGATAATCCAATTAAATTAAGTGTTTTTGAAAGTGGAAGTGAAACAGAGAAGAAGAAAGTGAAACAGAGAAGAAGTTTCTTCGTTTAAAACAACATACTAAAATGTTTTCTTCTTAATCTATTCTGTTTTTCATTACATGCTTATATATAACTTCATCTTTCTAATTTACTAATGCTAAAGGTTGAAAACGATTGTTTAGAATCATTAGTCTACTTTGATCTCTTATAGATGAAGGACCACGATGACATCTTCTTGTTGCAGAGCAGAGACCATCACTTTCATGAGATTCTTCCTTTGTTTTTGAACCTTCTCTTTGAAGCAAATACTTTGATTGCTTAATTGTGAGTGAACCTTCGGTGTGCTTCAGAGACTTTGACTTTTCTGAGAACTTTGAACCTTCTGCTTGCTGCAGAGGTTTCGTTCCTTCTGGTTGTGATGTCTTCGATGGCAAACCTTCTGTTTGCTGCAGTGGCTTTATATGATTTATATCCCCTCGCAAACTTAGTGTGGGGGGAACGTCCACACCAAGTTTGAACCGCAACTCACAAAATCTTGTAGAGGGAAGAGACTTAGTGAAAATATCAGCAAGTTGAAGAGAAGTGTGAAGATGCTTCACCTCAATTTCTCCCACTGCAACTCGCTCTCTGATGTAGTGATAATCAGTCTGGAATTGTTTAGAACGAGCATGTAGAGTTGGATTTGCAGATAAATAGATTGCGGAGAGATTGTCGCAATAGACTTCTGCTGGTCCCGACGGAGTGAGACCAATGTCACAAAGAAGAAATGTGAGCCAAGTAATTTCCTGAGCAGCAAACGATAATGTTTGATACTCTGCCTTTGTAGAAGAGCGAGATATCGTGGGATGTTTCTTGGCAAACCAAGATATGATATTGGAGCCAAGAAAAGTACAGAACCCACCGGTGGATTTGCGTGTGACATGACAGCCAGCCTAGTCACTGTCACTATAAGCACGAAGTGTTGTGTCAGTGGTGGATGATAGAGTTAATCCCATGGTAAGAGTGCCTTTCACATAACGCAGGATGCGCTTTAGAAGAGCAAAGTCAGCTTCAGAGGGAGAGTGCATTTTCTGACAAACCAGATTAACAGCAAACTGAATATCTGGTCGAGTAAGGGTAAGGTATTGCAGCTTACCAGCAAGGCTCCGAAAATAAGTCGGATCTTTGAATGCAACATTCTGATGTGGGACTCGATCAAGTTGCAGAGGCAATGGAGTTGGCATTGGTTGACACTCGGCCCATACCTGCAGCAAGAAGTAAGTCTGTGGCATACTTTTCTTGACTGAGAAAGAGTCCTTCATCAAAGAAATGTGCTTAAATGCCTAGAAAGTAATGCAGTGAACCAAGATCCTTCATTTTGAATTCCACACTAAGACAATCAATAAGATGTTGAGTGAATGTAGGATTGTTACCAGTGAGAATCATATCATCAACATACAACAATAGGAAGATGATGTTGGAGTTCTTGTAATAGACAAAGAGAGAAGGATCTGGATAGCTGTAAATAAACCCAAATTGTAATAGAAAGTGATTGAATTTGTCAAACCAAGCACGAGGAGCTTGTTTAAGGCCATAGAGAGCTTTATGAAGCTTGCATATATGATCTGGTTTTTGAGAATCGACAAAACCAGGAGGATGTGTCATGTAAACTGGCTCTGTAAGGTCCCCATGTAAGAAAGCATTTTGAACATCTAGCTGTCTGATATCCCATTTTTGTGTTGTGGCAACATGCATGATAGTTCTGACAGTTGCAGTCTTTACTACTGGACTATAGGTCTCTAAGTAATCAATACCTTCTTCCTGTAGGTAGCCTTTTGCCACTAGGCGAGCCTTCAACTTGTCAAGAGTACCATCAACATTTAACTTTGTGCGGAAGACCCATTTACAACCTAGTACATTCGACTTATCATCAGGAGGCATGAGTGTAAACGTTTTGTTGTCATGTAGAGATTGCATCTCTGTGTTCATAGCTCCAGTCCAACCTTTGTCTTTGAGAGCTGATGTTATAGTCTTGGGTTCAGGATATGGGAATTTCACAGTGTGAAGTGCATATCTTGGATTTGGTTTCACAACACCAACCTTTGCTCGAGTGATCATAGAAAGATCATTGGTTTGCAGAGGTGAGGAAGAGGCAGCTTCAGGGGATAGAGCACCTGCAGTGTGTGCTGGCTCAAGCATAGAGGCACTATCAAAGGAAGAAGACACATGTTCTGTTTCCATAGAGGAAGAAGACAAGTCTTCTGTACTACTGAAAAGTTCTTCTGTTGATGTGTTTATTTGTGGGTTCTTTGGTTTTGTAGTAAGATATATTTCTTCAGTGATGTTGTGAAATAGTGAAGATGCGACAGGAACAGCCACAACATTGGTTCTTGATTGCCAGGCACGCATTAAAGGAGTGGTGGCTTCCTGAAGAAGAGAAGCATATATATCTGAGTAGGGAAAGCGTTGTTCATCAAATAGCACATGTCTGCAAATGTAGACCTTGCTTGTAGGAGGATGAAAGCAGCGATAACCCTTGTATTTGTCATTGTAGCCGAGAAAGACACAATGTAAAATTTTTGGATCAAATTTATTCATTGCATAAGGTCTTAAGTAAGGAAAACAGGAGCATCCAAACACCCTTAATGCTTTATATAAAGGTCTGCGATTGAATAATGCTTCATAAGGACTTGTCTTATCTTCTGTTACTGAAGAAGGCAGAATATTGCCTAGAAACGTTGTTGTGAAGAATGCCTCAGTCCACATAATTGAAGGAACTTTACTCTGAAACAACATGGACATCCCAAGTTCAGTGATGTGCCTATGTTTTCGTTCTACTAAGCCATTCTGTTGAGGTGTGTGAGGACTTGAGATAAGCTGTTTGATTCCACAGAGAGATAGGTGAGAGATAAACTTCTTGCTTGTGAATTCACCACCACCATCACATTGAAAATATTTAATCTTTGTAGACAGCAGATTCTCAACAAGTTTTTGAAACATCAAAAATATTTCATAGAACTCAGATTTTAATTTAAGAGGATAAAACCAAGTATATCTTGAGTGGTTGTCCACAAATATAACATAATATTTAAACCCTTGAGAAGAAACAACAGGAGCAGGACCCCACAGGTCACAATGTATTCTTTCAAGAGGTTTTGTTGACTGAAAATCTGAAGAAGAGAACGGCAATCTGCAAGACTTGCCAAACTGACATGCTTCACACAAGTTTGAAGCAGTCTTATTTATATTAATATCCTTAGAGCGAGCTAGACTAAGAAGAATGTCAGCATGAGGGTGTCCCAATCTTCTATGCCATACTTCACTGCTAGCTGTTTGTTGTCGTGATGAGAAGAAGGCAAGAAACTTAGACTGTTCAAGAACATACAAGCCTTCATGCTTGTTTCCCATTGTCAGAATCTGTTTGGTTCTTAGATCCTTCACATAAACACCAGTATCATCAAACTCAAAAGAACAAGGGAAGTCACTTGTCAGCTTAGACACAGACAAAAGATTTTTTGCAATGTTAGGAACAACTAGAACATCTTCAAGAGGCAAAACAGTACCTTGAGGGGTTGACAGAGGAATTGAGCCGATATGTGTTATTGGTAAGAAATCCCCATTCCCTACCATGACAGAATCATTCCCTTCATAAGGCTGAGAGTTTGAAACTTGATGTTGATTTTTGGTGATGTGAGCAGTAGCTCCAGTATCAGGATACCATTCATTTCCTGTGGCTTCATGTTCAGCAAGTTTTATGGCTGCCAAGGCTTGATGAACATCATTACTCTGATAAGATGTGTCAAAGCGTTTAAAGCATTTTAGTGCAACATGACCCACTTTTCCACATATTTGACAGGTTGGTCTTGAGGAAAAATCAGGAGCTTGAGAACTGGAACAAGAACTTGGACCAGAAGCTCCTTGACCTTTCTGTTGAAACCCTCTTCCTCTAGTAGAGTATGAAGAACCTCTTCCTCTTGGATTATATTTATGTTCTCTGCCTTTGATTGTGGAGTTGTATTCTGTGTTAAAGGCTAAGAGAGGTGTCATAGTAGACAACTCAGTGTAAGTCTGCAGCTTGTCTTCAAAAATTGTAAGCTTGAAGGCTACATCTTCAAAGGTTGGTCCAGGGTGATAATCCAGAGAATGTTCAATGATTATAGAGACAGATTCATATTCTTTCCCAAGACCATGTAACATACCGTATA